>CAHIKZ030004986.1:2100000-2117500 GCA_903632075.3 Acanthosepion pharaonis | reverse complement strand
AGACTATATATATATATATATATATATATATATATATATATATATATATATATATATAAATATATATATATATATATATATATATATATATATATATATATATATATATATGTATATATATATTTCATTTCTGTAGTTCCTTGCTAACAGCAAGCAGAAATATTCATACTCCCGATGATGGCCATTTCGGTCGAAACTAGTCGAGGAATTTAAATGGAATAATAATAATAAAAAAAAAACGAAAGAATATTAATCTACAACCCAGTGTGTCTAATGATTTTAATTTTTAATTTTTAATTTTCTTATTGTTCAAAATATATATATATATATATATATATATATATATATATATATATATATATATATATATATATATATATATATATATATATATGTTATAGCAGTGACTGTTCTTTAAATATGCCAGTGAGATGTTTTTACGTTGACACTTCTGGCTTCTTTTGTGCAAAAATGTCTATCCCGAATTATGAATACAAAAAACATTTCCTTATAGAAATGAGGCAAATATTTTTATGAAGAGTTTTTCAAAAGATAAAAAAAAAAGAAATTCCTTCCGCTTGAAAGAAATCGTAGTATATATTAGAAACGCTCAGATTCATTTCCTAATTCAGATATGCAATAAATTCGACAGCTCATCTTCGCTAGACATTTATAACCAGATTTTTCATCTTGTTCTGCTTTGAATTAGACGATTTCATCCCCAGATTCTCAAGATAACGAACTTTTCGGTCGCTTCGCTACCGAAGAAAAAAATTTTTCTAACTCGTGTTGGAGATGTCGGCGTTCAAATTCAAATAAAAGGGCCGTGCATCTAAGACCAAATTCCTGGACCCGACAATGGTTTCTGATAATAAATATTGGCGGTATACAATCTTTCTATCCATAATTCTCATGTTAAATATCCAAAATTCTTCATCTTAAATTAAGCTTTGAAAATTTCAAAAGATAACGTTGTCTACTTTTTTTTCGCTCGGGACCCCATTTAATTTGCATTTCTTGCCTCTTTCATTGTAATATATGAAAAAAAATATTCGTTAATATAAAAGGATTATGATAAAAATATGATTTATGATGCTTGTAATTTATTCAATCAGACAAACAAGTATATATATATATATATATATATATATATATATATATATATATATTATTTAATTAAAATATTTCAACGCTACATAAGAGTTTTCATGTTTCAAAACAATTCAATATAATTAAATTTTTAATTTAATTTAATTCAAACATTAGAACTTTATGTAGCGTGTTGGAATCATATTTTAAATAAATAATTATATTTATGCTCTACTTTTGTATCGAGCACTATTTTTTTAAAAATAATAACAAAATACTAAAGAACTTTGGATTATTTACCTAACGAGTTCTTTCCTATTTACTATATATTTTTCACACACACACACACACACACACACACACACACACACACACACACATATGTGTGTGTGTGTGTATATATATATATATATATATATACATATATAAATACGTTTGTCTGACGATCGTAAAAAGGGCGTGGGACTCATGGTCACAAACACACATCAACGCAGCAAAATATGTTAGATCTACCACTGATATTAAGTGCTTTTATATAAATAATATATATATATATATATATATATATATATATATATATATATATATATATATATATATGATTTTTCCCCAAAATCAAATCATGGTTTTTTATATCGTACACTGGTTTAAGGTTTCAAACAGTTTGTATGACGTCATTTGTACATTGGATTTAAATTTTTAAGTTGTTTATTTTTTCTTTCTTTGAGGGCGCAGGCCTAAAGACGTAATAGACACTGTTTAAAAAAAAAAAAGAAAAAAAAAAAAAAAACAGACGGGGAGTCTATTTCAAAAACGGGTATCTACTAAAAAGTAACATTTGAAGTAATAAAAAACCTTAAAAATAAATTCATGAAATTCTTCAGAGATTGTTTTACTTAATTTTGGGTTTCAAAACTGTGCAAATGTGGGCTTTCGAGAATAATTCTGCGAGGAAGCGAACAATTATTCAAAAGGGTAAAACAAGGAACATCGCTAGGCTGTGGCAGAGCTGTCTAAAACACACTGTGTCGAACGATGGCTTTTCCCTATAAAGGGAGAAACACATTTTTCGAACCCTGCTGGAGAGTACATTTTCTTTTTACAAATATTTTCATAGCAATTGTTCTGATGATTTGTCCTCCTTTATGGCTGCGATTGCATGAATTTAAGCGTACTACTAGATTGGCAATTAGGTCCCACCGTTTTACTGTAGAACTAGCTAGATGAAAACCTGTTCTAACAATTTCTTTTCTCTCACTTTTTGCCTGGTTTCTTACTTCGCTTACCACCTGTAATCTTCAAGTGCATCGCCAATCACTATCTTCAGTCTTCATGAACCCTATTCATTTAATCTCCTTTCTCTTCACTTCCTTTCATTAAGGGCCTCTCATTCTGTTTTAACCCTTGTAACACGTTACGTCCGAGTCGGATTATCTACAAATCCACAATTCGCCCTTGCATGGAGTATTGCTGCCATATATAGTCTGGTGCCCCTTCTGTTTGCCTCTGGAATCTTGATAGGCTCCAGAGGCGGATATGCAATGTAGTTGGCCCTGCACTGACGTCTCGTCTACAGTCACTTTCTCACAGACGCGCCGTCGCCTCCCTCTGTCTGTTCTACAAATACTTTCATGGAAATTGTTCCGAGGAGCTGCATTCGCTGGTTCCCAGACGTCATGAGTTCAAGCGCCTTACGAGGCTGGCATCCCGCTCTCACCACTTCACTGTCGAAACTCCTAAATGTAACCGTCTCTTCTACTCTAATAGCTTCATGTCTCGCACCTCTCGCCTGTGGAACTCCCTTCCCTATTCCTGTTTCCCTGTGAGCTATAATCTCCAGCTATTCAAGTGTAATGTCAATCGACATCTCCAGCTGCCTTGATCTATCCACTACCCTCATCCTTTCCTGTCTGATCTTGCTCTAAACTTTCTGTAACCCCTTGCGTCCTAGTGGCTTCCCGCCTTGCTTGGGGTGAAATTCTTAAAAAAAAAAATAAAAAAATAAAATGATTAAAAGTAAATGTTATCACACACCCGAATGCCAATACACATAATGCATATTTCTCTTCATTTCTGAGATGAGATATTGTAACTATTAACACTATTGATTCTCCTAATCTCTATTGCTATAATCACAACGTTTCGGCTCTTTTACGCTCCGGCCTTCATCATCTACATATATCTCACCTGAAAAAGCCTGGAGCGTACAACGGCTGAAATGTCGTGAATAGTGCAATAAAGATGAAAACAACTGTCTGAACGATATAAATAGTGTCAATAATACACCTTGATTGATTAAAAAAAAAAAACATGACCTCTATTTCAAATACGGGTATCTAGAAAAATAACTTTAGTTGATGTACAGTCCATTTGAGAATCAACACATATACTTTCGCAATAATCTATCATAAGATGCAAAGCAATGGCTTCTTCAATCTTGTTGACGTACAAAAACGATATGATATATTTTAAAATGGCAGCTGTCACAATATTTTCACTGGAATAGCATTAATCCAAGCACATACAAAGTAAACAATGATTCAGACTCAACAGTACTCTGGCAAAGAGCCAGTATTCTTTGCTGTCTGTCCATCGAAATCACAAAAGTAGTTACTTGTCAGTCGTTTTGACAATGCCTGACGTCTTCAGTTGTCACCGTGTGAAGATTCATAAGCTTTTATCTATCTTCGTCTTCGACGTGTCACTTAAGGACGTTGTCGATCATGGCTCTCCAAAACATCCTCTCCCTTGCAGGTCTTAATTCTTTTTGACATCCTACCAAGACAACGTTCCGTCAACCATTAACGCAACCTGGTCAGGTTGGTAACCCGTCGCAAAACCCCACCGCCCTTTCCGCTTTTGCCATCGATATGTCCGCGTGAGTGTCAAGCTCTCCATCATTATGAAGTGCCCAAGAAATTCCAGCTGTCTCTTTAAGATTCTGAATATCAATGTCCTTTTTGTTTCTATTTTCCTTAAGACGTCGTGGTTGCTTATACGCTCTATAGTATTCTCAGCATCCTTCTGTAGAGCCCCACTTCTGCTACTTCCAATCTTCTTCTCACTTCGCTGAATGAACCCTTATAATGATATCGGATGATTCTGTTTCGTTTAACGCTATACTTTTAAGTGTATTTTTTTAATCTCGGACCTTAATCGAGCTTTTGCAGTACGCTGAAATTCCCTTACGGTACGGTTAGACTAATAAGTAATCAGAGGGAATTTCGTTATGATGTAATCTTAATGTATTTAAAATCTATAAAAAGAGTTTTACGGTGTTTTTCATGCGTCGCGTTTAAAGAAAAGCCAAAAAATAAACAATTAAAACAAAAATAAAAATAAAATAAAAATGCGCAAACGGTGTTTATTACAGGAAAAAAAATTAAAATTTAAAAATTACATTGCAAAGAATCTACCAAAGAAGAGTTGCTTTATTTTTTTGTTTTTTTAGTTTTTTTAACGAATATTATAGAGACACTTCTAAATATAATCAGGTTGAGGATATTGTATGAATGAATATATATATATCTATGTTCCGCTATATTCATCTCTCTCTCTCTCTCTCTCTCTCTCTCTCTCTCTCTCTCTTCTCTATTATCTATATATATATATATATATATATATATATATGTGAGCATCTGTTTATCTTCATTCATATCTATCTATCTAATATATATATGTAAGCATCTGTTCATCCACATTCATATGTATGTATGTATGCATGTATGTATGTATGTATCTATCTATCTATGTCCCCTTCATCTATCTATCTATCTCTGTTGGAATCTGTTCATTTTTATTAATATCTATCTATCTATCTATTCATCTATCTATCTATCTATCTATCTATCTATCTATTTTGGAATCTATCTATCTATCTATCTATCTATCTATCTATCTATCTCTGTTGGAATCTGTTCATCTATCTATCTATATCTATCTATTGAAAAATTAGTGTTATTTAATTTATATTATGGAGTCGCCCAATCCAATTTTATATGATATTAATATCATAAAATTTAAAAGAAAATCACGTTATTAAGTACTACTTTATCAACAACAACAAAAACAATGATGAGCCAACACAATTGCTACTAATTAATATGAACAGAATTACCGACTTTTAGAACAAAATAAAATACGACGAAATTAAATTTTTCAAAAACACATTGTTGCCTTTTAATATGGCTTCTACTTTATTGTGCAAGTTAATAATTGAATGAAAACAAATAAAAAATTGCCGGCCCAATAATATCAAATTGAAAACACTGAAGATGAAACGCGTTTTTGGTTGCTGAACTTAGTTCTTCTTTTCGATATTTTTGGAAAAGAAATGCTTGATCGACAGCGATTATTGTCCAATCAAAATGGGTCGTCTACTATTGTTGAGCTCGCATTTTTGTATTTTATTTTGTGACTCATTTTTACCGCACGTTGATAGCAAAACGCAATTTTGTTCACTTCAGTATCATTTGTTATTGAGAGTTGCTTTTTTAAGGTTTAATGTAAGAAAAAGCGTCTTCAATTCAAACGAATGCTATCTCTCAAGAAATCAACCTCCGTTTCTCTAAAGGAAAAAATTGAATCTGCCTGAACTGAGAAGTTAATACGAATTCTTTTCTGATATATTCGTTGGCTGCTTCATTCAAGAAAAAAAAAATTATTATAAAATTATAATTCAACTTCAAAGTAACGATCCAAATTAAATCTTATATTTCAGTAAACCCTTTCTTATATTCGTAACTTCTAGAATTTTACAGGAATTTAAAATTGAATGTCTATGCACCAAGAAAAGATTTAAACATCATAAAATTTTATACTGGGAGACGGATTCAGTAAGAAAAAAAAAGAAGAAAAAAAAAAGAAGAAAAAAAAAGATATTTGATGGAAAATGATTGATATATAATCAGATAATGATATGCCATAGCGAATAATGAAATCAAAACCTATCATGGTTATCTACCGGATCATAGCAAACATTCGTATCCGATTTTCACTAAGGATATAAAATGGCGTTTGTTTTGGTGCCAATTTACGATGTTTTCTTGACTGAAATCTCGCATCGTTCAGTTTCCACTCAGACTTTGTTGAATGTTAAAGTTTTGTCCACAAATAAATACCTTAAAAACGGAGAATTCTTTCGCCTTTCGCCGTATTATGCTCTATGAATTTCGAAAAGGAGTAAACGTTAGAGTGTTTTTAAGCTAATCGATCCTGACATGAGGTCCCGACTCCAGTCGCCTTCTCACTGACGAAATGCGGTTTCTCTCTGGCTTTTCTATAAATATTTTCATGGCATCTACTCTAACGATCTATTTTCACTGGTACCCTGACTGCATTAATTTAAGCGTGGTATTTACGCTGGTATCACGGTGCCACAATTTTACTGTCGAAACAGTTAAATGTAACCACCTCTTCTACCCGCCACATCTTCTTCTCTCGTACATCCCGACAGTGGAACTCTCTTCCTCTTACTTGCGTTTCTAATAATTATGATCTTCAAAAATGTTAAATCTAATGTCAATCGATATTTTCTGATGCCTTGATCCCCAGGCTCCTTCGTTCTTTTTATCCTTTCCTCAAATATACCCAGTGTTTTCTCTTACTTAGACTCTGTGCGGTCCCTTGCATACTAGTGGCACTCCTGCCTTGCCAGAGGGGAATTGCTGGAAAAAAAAAAGAAAAAAAAAGATGATCAACCACTCTCTGGACGACCTTCCGATATCGATGAAGAAGCTTTGCTTGCCATTGTGGAGAACAGACCAAAGATTTTCCACGGAAGTAATTGAAAGGTGATTGAAAATTGATATCTCAACTGCCTTCCGCCATTTGAAGAGATTCTGGTTAAAAAAAAAACGGTTGATTTTGGCAAATAGAAAACAAAAAGGTTTTATTTTCCACCACGTCAACACAAGACTGCACAGATCTTAAAGTGTTGAAATGGTAAACCCTTCAGCAACCAGCATATTCTCCTGACTTGGCTACTTGGGATCTTCACTTGTTCCGGTCTCAACAGAACAATTTAAATGATAAAATCTTTAACTCTGTCCAATCAATTAAAAATTACCTCACCACCCCCACCAAAAAAAAACAAAAAAACAAAAAAAAAAAAAACGAAGTTTTCTATGAAAACGCCACCAAAAAGCATGGAGGAAGGATGGGAGACAGGCGTTTAAAACAATAGATACTATGTACAAGAGTAATAAATATAGAATTTCGTTTTTTAATTTTTCTAATCAGTCACGGACCTTTGCAATGATCTAATATGTGACATCTTTTTTTTAACCTGGTGTTTTTTTTTTAATCAAAGTTTTTAAAATAAAGGCTTTTAAAATAAAAGTTAGGTAATTTCACCTGATGTGTATCAGATATAATCCCGACTGAAACAATATTTTTACAGAAATAACAATTCCATCCAAAGTAGAAAAAAATAATTAAATTTTTACTTGGTTTATTTTAATGTTATTATTTTTTCTTTGTCCAACATTTCTTCAGGAAGTTTTTCATTCTACGATCAGAAATAAAACAAAAGCAACCAACCATGATTTAAAGAATGATCTAGTAACTTTGGTCTGGACAGCACCTTATTTTAGTAAACAGCAACCCTTTCTTATATTTGTAACTTCTAGAATTTTACAGGAATTTAAAATTGAATGTCTATGCATCAAGAAAAGATTTAAACATCATAAAATTTTATACTGGGAGACGGATTCAGTAAGAAAAAAAAAAGGTATTTGATGGAAAATGATTGATATATAATCAGATAATGATATGCGAAATAAAGATGTAGATATTATATAGATGTCTATTACGATCATCGTCATACACACGTTTCAGCGGCTCTACCTCCTTCGTCCTTCTTCAGGTGCCTTCTCTGTGTTATTTCGAAGTGAAGCCAGTCTACGGTTGGGGTATTTCAAAATCAGTTAATATGTCAGAGACTTATTCTAATTCATGTCGCTTGTCCGTTTCCTCCAGATTGAACTCACAACAGCGGGGAACACGAAATGCTTCGAGCAACACTTTAATTTATTTGGCAATGTGAAATAATCACTTTTAAAATTCTGCTTTTTACCTTCGTTACAACCTTGCCAGTTTTCTTACAATGTTCTTCATCCAGTACAAGGCACAAGAGCCACTCGAGGTAGAGTAAGAGGCATCACCTCAAACAAGTGAAAGACAAGGAAAAGTCTCTAAAAGGAACTGTAAACCCAATCCTAAACAGGAAATAACGTATGAACTGCTAATCCTGCTCATAAAACCGGGGAGAAGTGTGAACCGGGCGATAATCGAATCTAATTACTTCTGTTGAGGAAGAAAAGAAAAGCAGATAAAAAGTAAATAAACGTTCTGAGTTTTGAAGCAGAGTTTAGACGGTTTACGGAAAATCTAATACTAAATAGGATAAAACCCGTACTCCTGTTCAAAAGATCGGGGAGGAGTTTGAACCGGGCTATAGGCAGACCTTTAATGGATCATTCTGGATTGATTGTGCGGCTAGATAAAGTAAGAAAGTAATAAATAAAGAAAGAAAATGAAGATAAAAAATCCTACTGGGATCAAAATGTAGTACCTGTTCTCTTATTTGAGCTGATCTTTTGTTACAGTAATCCCTTGTGGGTATTTCAGGAAAATACAAAGTATAGTATCTGTTAACTTTGTTTCTCAGGGTAATGGTAATGGTAATGGTAATGGTAATATTAGCCGCTTCTTTATAAGGAAAAATTCGAAACAGTTTTATAACCGGAAAAACGGTTTCTCAAGTACAGTATGTGTCATCGCTCTTTCCCGTACTGAATGGCGTTTTTTCCTAACATTTTATTTGGAGTGGTGTCGAACGTCATAATATATATATATATATATATATATATATATATATATATATATATATATATATATATATATATTATTCTCTCTACGTGCTACCCATTTTAGTTTTTGCTGTTGTTAAAAGTTTTCAATTTACGTGGTTATGTAGATTCAAATCTTGTCCATTGTTATTTTACGACCGTAGAATGTAAAAAAATAAGCCGAGTGATGAAAAGCAAGAATAATAAGAGGAAGGACAGAAAAAAAATATATATATAATTAAAACTTGATTTTTTAAACTGGTATTTGTAAAACATATGAAGAAGAAAACTAAGTGTGAAAAAAGAAGCAAAATTAAGATAGTGCTTATACTACTTCAAAATAAATAATGACTATTTCATTTAAAAAAAAAAAAACTAAGACTATTACATCGACTATTATGAGGCGTAAACAAAAAAAAAATATAGTATAGAGAAAAACAGGTAAGAAAGAAGAATAGGGCTAGGTCTGAACATTACCTGCAGTTTGGTCTCCACGACTAAGTTAAGTCGTCGTTCAGGTCAAACAACCCTTCCTTCAAGGACACACGATGCGACTTCAAATCTGGTCGAAGTCTACGTCAGTAATTCTATTCTACACTGCTTAGTTAACGGACATAAAAAAATATTAGGTTGGTGCAAAAATAATGACGTAATAATGTCGTTTTTTGACGTACTTTTCTACGTTAAAAAACGACATTCTTACGTCATTATTTTTGCACCAACCTAATAAAAAACCAAACAACCCGCGTGTTGCAATTAAAAGAAAAGAACGCTGATAAGACAACTGCAATCAAAAGTGAAAGTTTGTTAAACATTCCTAATGCCATTCAGTAATAAGACATTCATATATATATATATATATATATATAGGTTAATTAAAAAATAATGACGTAAGAATGTCGTTTTTTGACGTTAAAAAATACGTCAAAAACGACATTATTACGCCATTATATTTGCACCAACCTAATATATGTATGCGTGTGTGTGTGTGTGTATGTGTGTGTGTATATATATATATATATATGTATATGAGATGACGACATATATTTTTATATTCAAAGAAAAATATGATGTAAAATGTATGAAAAAGTGTAGAAGTTTTCTTGAGACGCGTTTCGCCCGATGAAATTCAAAAGGACCAACTGTGTCTCAAGAAAGCTTTTCCTACTTTGACATACATTTTTCCACCATTATATATATATATATATATATATATATATGTGTGTGTGTGTGTGTGTGTGTGTGTGTATATATATATATATATATATATATATATATATATATATATTCAAATTTTTTTTGAAGGATTTCGCCATTTTATTTCATTAACTTTACTAATCTACTTTTTGTATGAATGATTCTTTTGTAATATATATATATATATATATATATATATAATTCATTTGAACAGTTTGTATTCATTTCTTCGGCCAAGATCTGTCTGTTTCATTATTTACATTATACGTGTTGAATTTTCGAATAAGTCCTTGCACATCCGGGTGAAAATTGTGGATAAACTGTCTAATATTGTTTGTCCTGTTGCTGTTTTTGTACTTTCGACAGTCCTAGATCATTATCAGGAACTAAATGTTATCAGTATCGATGAGAAGAATTTTGTTAGCCTCAGCCTGGAATTTCTTTCGGGAACGTTACATTTGAATTTTAAATATACGCGTATCATGACGTCAACACTTCAAAGGCTTCAGAGATTGACAGTAACAATAAACGCCGATATTTTTTATTATAAAGTATATAATTATAAGTATTATAATATATCTTATATACATTTTAAATATTTTGAATACTTAACACTTGCAGGAGGAATTTAATCTATCACTTGTAATAATTGCCTCATAAAATCCATAAGCGAAACCACAAGGTTTGGTATGGTTTGGTTTACTTTGTTTTACGGCATATCAATCTCAATGGGTTATTTAATGCCGACAAGTTTATTTTTTTTATTGCTGGTAATGTTTCTTTTTCCAAAAATGTATTGCTGGCAATATTTTTTTCCAAAGGTATCGCTGATTATAATTCTTTCTTCAAAAATTCATTGTTGGTAATAAAACCAATTTTACACGTTTTCACTCCAGGTTTGGGGTTAACTATTTACCCATAGCTGGGACCACCCCGGGTCAGGGTGCACCTGGTAACACCAGCAATTAAGAGGTGATTTCACGCTCCTCAAAACCTCTTGATCAGAGGCCTTGCTGTCGAGTGTAGTTTATCGTCTTACCCAGGACGCGAAACGGCAAGGAATTTAAATAAAAGATTATATGAACTTGAAAGCGATCTTTTACAGAAGATCCTTAATGGATTAGTTTCTCACCGTCTAACCATAATTTCGATTAAAAAAGCTACTTTAATTAAAATATATAGTAAATGCTTTAATCGCTAGATCATTTGCAGTAAATTTATGTTCAGTTTCTTATAACGTTTCTCCATTCTTGGCAGATCTTTTATTAGTGCAGTGTGGGATATTTAATAAGAAAAGTGCTAAAAACATATACAAAAAGAAACTAAATGCAATTGGGTAGACTATATATTCAAACATATATTAAGAGAATTAAATGTAAAAGCAGAAATATTCCCCTTCACTTCACATTCATGCGCATGTGCAGTTACCTCAACTTAAACAAAACTAAAAGACGAAAGGCGTCGCAAAACAAATTCCACGTTGTCATTAATTTTCTTAACATTTAAATTTAAATATTTTAATAATTAGATTGTTTTTAATAAATTTATATGCATTTAATTATTTATGGCATTTTTCGTATGTTTTAAATGACGTCTCCTGAGTTTAAATATATTTTATTCAATGCAGGTTGTATCATTTAGAGACTAAATTTTTAATTATTTTCAGTATTTCTTAACCAGCGCGGGCTGTATATTTCAACAAAAATTAAATTTGGATAATTTAGCCACAACGATGATCCGGAGGTGCAACAAATTATTCGAAAACTGGAAAAATACAATAAACAATATTGAATTGGGCAGACCTTATCGTTTGTATTATATATATATATATATATATATATATATATATATATATATATATATATATATATATATATATATAAATTAATTGATTTAAAATATGTTTTTTTTTCCGCTACACAGTTCTAACCATGTTTCAAAAATGGAAGCTAAAAGCCACGAATTTCATTTTGCAATTAAATTAAAGACATTAGTTCCATTTCATCCTCAAGCGAATTTTGGAGCAACTTTTAAAATTACTGGGTTTTAAAGACACAGCTAAAATCCCGTTTCTATGGTTACAGATAAATCTACTTCAACTGAACAAGGGTTATCTGGGTTTTCCTTATGTCTGTATCATTGTATCGGTTATTAGCTACATTTTGGTAAGGGGTAGGGATGTATTTTTCAATGAGAACTGACATCCGTTGAATGCATGTCGTTTGGATTTTTTTAAAATTTTCTTGTTAACGGCAAAAAAATTCTTACGGCATTTTTTTCTATTTGTAAATTTAAAGATTTTCGGGGGGTAGCTAATGTCTTTAATTTAATTACAAAATTAAATTCGTGTTTTTAGCTTCCATTTTTGAAACATGGTTAGAACTGTGTAGCGGAAAAACCATATTTTAAATCAATTAATTTATAATATTAATGCTCTGTAAATTTACATTGAGCACTATTTTGTAAAAATATCTATGAGAACACCGGATTACATATCTTACTGTTCTTTCTTTTTACTTAAATATATATACATATATATATATATATATATATATATATATATATATATATATATATATATAATCAGAATCCATATCAAAGCTATGCGATTTTTTATAACATTGAGCATTCTTTTTCAGTGTGCAATCTTAGGCGGACTCTTTTAAGAGCTGCTTATCCTTATCTTTATATATATATATATATATATATATATATATATATATATATATATATATATATATATATATATATATATATATATATATATATATATATATATATAGTATATATATATATATATATATATATATATATATATATATATATATATGTATGTATATAAATTTGATAGATTTATTTTTTAGATCTGACATGATTATTACTTTAAACGGTATTTTTAATGGTTTGAAATAGTCACTGCGTTTTTTATTATTATTATTTTAAACATTGCATCTTAAAGAAAATGTGCTCTTCGTTAGTGCAGTATAAAGCACACTTTAAACGTTAATGTCTCCCACAAAGGTGGTGGGGTAATTTTTTCAATTCCACGAATTAATTTCTTAGTGCCTGAAGAAAACTGATCAAGAAAAATTGAAAAAAAATTCAAGAAATTCATTCGTGGATTTGAAAGGAATAAAACTAAAATAAATAGACATAATACGTCTAAAATGTTTCACCATATATATATATACTAATATATTAAATCAATTAATATATATATATATATATATATATGTGAAAAGTGAATATAAATATAAATAAATATATATATATGTATAATTATTTATATATTATATGCGCGGTACTTTTTAGAAAGCGCTCAAGGTTTTGTCTGACGATCGCTAAAGCGTGAAACCCAGGGTCACAAACTCACATCTATCCAACCAAATATATATATCATATATATATATATATATATATATATATATATATATATATATATATAATACATTAAATCAATTAAATATATTTATCTTTTTCATGTTTCTATTTTGAATAAATTTAATCTATTTATTACTATTGTTAATGTCCTATCTCTTGATTTTGAGCTCTTTACAAAGACCGCTCTCCTTAAAAACGTTATCTTTCAGAATTACGCTGTTCGACCGTTTGTTTTTTTGGGGGCGAGGGTGGGGGATTCTTTTGTTGGCCTCATACCATCTTTGTGGTTGCTATATATTTATATATAGAATACTGATATATGTAACTAGTCTTCTGAAGATAAACTCTTCAAAAAGGAAACCTAAAAAAAATCGCAGTATTATTAGATATTATATACCATATTTTCGTTATTAATTCTTTGTATTTGTTTCGTTGGCACTTCATATATATATATATATATATATATATATATATATATATATATATATATATATATATATATTGGTAGTCATGGGGGATCAGAAATTGAAAGCAGAAAAACGGAGAACATCCGGGGCTGTTTTGTTTGCAGAAGGGTGATGAATGCGTCTGATTGGTTGATCCATTGACTGTTGGACGGAGGAGAAAGCTTCAGACCTTCACCTTGCTCTTTTATTCGGCGTAAGGTTTATCTGGAAAAAAAAAAGAAGAGAAGAGACAGATAAATAAAAATCAAGACAAACATTGTAGTCTGTGTCAATAACGATCAAAGAAAATAAAATACGCGTGTGCAAACGTTTGCTCTGTCATGAACGATCGCCTTTCTTTGCTGCGCAACACTGTGCTCGAATACAGAATAAAGAAATATGTGGTCGACACATAATTTCATCTTTTGAACCCCTTAAGAATCAGTCAGTTAAGTGCCCTATGTGCTACACGATAATTTCTCTTTTAGTTCATAACTGAATGAGCTGAAATTTTTACAGCAGTAGGTTGCCATTTCTTTCTACGGTAGTTTGATTGTCAATCAAGCATACAAGAAATAGTCACGGTTGGTTTGGTTTGGTTTACGGCATATCAACGTCAGTGAGTTATTTAATGCCGACAAGATTTTCATTGCTGGTAATATTTTTTTTTTTAAAATGTAATACTAGAAATATTTTTTTCCCAAAAATGTGTTGCTATACTATTTATTACAACGTTTCGGCCTTTCAGTATCTGTCTATATTTCTAAGATGAGGTATTATGTCCACTATTTATATTATTCGGGCTATTGTGCTCATTTTTGTCGTCATATTTATTACAACGTTTCGGCCTTTCAATATCTGTCTATATTTCTGAGATGAGGTATTATGTCCACTATTTATATTATTCGGGCTATTGTGCTCATCTTTGTCGTCATATTTATTACAACGTTTCGGCCTTTCAATATCTGTCTATATTCCTGAGATGAGGTATTATGTTCACTATTTATATTATTCGGGCTATTGTGCTCATCTTTGTCGTCATATTTATTACAACGTTTCGGCCTTTCAATATCTGTCTATATTTCTGAGATGAGGTATTATGTCCACTATTTATATTATTCGGGCTATTGTGCTCATCTTTGTCGTCATATTTATTGCAACGTATCGGCCTTTCAGTATCTGTCTCTATTTCTGACATAACGTATTATGTCCACTATTTATATTATTCGGGCTATTGTCCTCATCTTTGTTGCCATATTTATCACAACGTTTCGGCTATTATACGCTTCGGCCTTCTTCAGGTGGCTGGAATGTAGAACTGATCCCTTTATTTCGCTCGCTGGGGTAGACTATTCTAGTTCCACGTGCCATGTCTAATGGATGTCAGTTATCAGTTATCTCCTGTTAATTCACCTCTTCAATTTCTCCACTGTCTTAATCACGTATTGAACTCACAACTCTTTGGGTCCTGTCACTGGATCTAAGCAACGACTTTTTCCACTGTGCCATGGTTCCTTTAGGAGAAAACTGATAATTCACACCCAATAGACATGACACGTGGAACTGGAACAGTCTACTCCAGCGAGCAAAATAAAGGGTTCAGTCCAATATTCCAATCACCTGAAGAAGGCCGGAACGTACAACGGCTGAAACGTGGTGATAAATATGGCAACAAAGATTATAATAATAATAATGTAAATAGTTCATATAATACCTCATCTCAGAAATATAGACAAATGTATTTCTGTTATTATTCTGTTGGTAATAATATATTGTTGGAAATAATTTTTTCTACCCCAAAATTATTTCTGGTAATTTTTTTTTTAATTTTTTCATATTGCTGGTATTAAAACCTATTTTTACACTTTCATAGTGTTTTGAGGAGTCACGGTGGAGTAATGGATAGCGGCTCGGATTAAGGGAATCGGAGTGCCGAGTTCGAAATCCACTCGAATCCATTACATTCATTTACGTGCTAATACCCTTGGGAAAGGTATGAATGGTTTTCTTCTCCCCCCAGCTATGGGTAAATAGTAGGGCAGACCGGATTCTATAGCCTTGAATGGGAACTGGTCTACCGGAACCTACTGCGGGAAAAAAAATCTGCCTCGTCATACCTATGCCGAAAGATACATGATCGCATAACGGAACTAAAGTGTTTTGGGGGTTAACTATATTCCCATAGCTGGGACCCTAACAGGTGCTACTACCCCGGGTTAGGGTGGACCTGGGAACACCAGCAATTAAGAGGTGGTTCCAGGGTCCACACAATCTCCTGATCAGAGGCCTTGCTGTGAATATAGTTTATCGTCTTACCCAGGTCGCGATCGTAGTTTATCGTCTTACCCAGGACGCGGACGTAGCTTATCGTCTTACCCAGGATGCAGACGTAGTTTATCGTCTTATCAATGACGCTGACGTAGTTTATCGTCTTACACAGGACGGGGAATCAGTCTCTTCTGCTATTCAATTGATGGAGAGAAGTGATGGATTCATGCCTTTCCGAATGGTATTTACGCCGCCTAAGTCAATACAACGAACCCAATTGGAATTTGAACTCGGCTATTAACAATAATTTGTTTGGTAATGCAAAAATAACTGAAGATAAATGAAAAGATATGGTAGTGGCAAATTTGAAAAGCTGAAGTTTTGTATATGCGAAAATGTAACAGAGTTTATTGTTTTGTATAATTTTTTTTTTACATAATGTTTATACATGTGTCAGAGGTCATGATTAACGCGAATGATAATTTTAACGTAAGAGAAGTAATCTGGATTCTTTGTTTTCACGTCAAATTTGTTGTTATAAAAAGAAGAAATTGATTAATTTCAATTCAGTAAAGTGTGACACTGAAATCCGAGGGCAAATTGGGATAACCAACAGTGAATTCTAGAAAATAAGCAGAGTACTAAGAAATAGAAAAAAAAAATCGCTATAAACAAAGAAAAGATTTTTTCTTCCTGTGTGGCAGTAAGTTCTGAACAATCTCCTCAACGATGAAGAAGAGACTTGCAGAAACAGAATGGTGGTACTACAGAAGGATACTGAGTATAACTAGGAACGAACATATGAGCAACAACGCAGAATATAGTTGGTGAGCTTGAGTAAATGGATAGCGAAAGAAATAACAGAATGATAAAATTTATTAAGAGCTACAAGGGATAGGAAGTAGTAGAGAGCCATGATCGCCCACGTCCTGAGGGACACGGTACATAAATAAGTTTGTTATATATACCGATATTAAAGTGAATGAATGTTTGGAACAATTTGTTTAATAAATCGTATTCATTACACATGTAATCATTAGAATAAAGTTTTTATTTTTGTTCAATAAATACAAACGTTATATTCGAAATGAAATGTGTCAATGTTTTAGCGTATTTGACATTATAAGTTGACGCCTTCTTTTATACTTTTATGGGGGAATTTGCTTAAGGTTCGTATTTTCTCGATTACAGATGCAAAACACGGAAATTTTCCAGTATATTCACACTATTTACATTATTTCTTAAACATGTTCGTCAAAACATTTCATT
>CAHIKZ030004986.1:2040000-2097500 GCA_903632075.3 Acanthosepion pharaonis | reverse complement strand
ATGATAGAAAGGAAAAAAAAAACAAAATATTTACTGAAAAGGAAGAACGAAACGAAATTAAATAAAAAGGAGAAATTTGAAATAATATCTCAAAAAAAAAAAAAAAGAAAGAAAGAAAGGAAGGAAGGAATGAAGGAAGGAAGAAATGGAGAATGGAAGAAAGGAAGAAGAAGATTAAACAGAGAAAATAGTGCAAATCAAAAACGAGTGAAAGAAAAAAGAGAAAGAAAGAGTAATGAAAAAAGGAATAGAAGGTAAATGAACGATAAAGCCAGAAACAAGAATCGAACGAAAAAAGAAGAAGAAAACAGGAAACAAGAAGAAAAAAGTAACAAAGAAAGAGAAAAACAATAAAACTGTGAAGGAATGATAACTCAGGAATTGAAGAAGAAAAGAAAAGAGAGAGAAAGAAAGAAAGATAGAGAGAGAGGGGGGTGGAGTGAGTGAAAGAGAGAGAGAGAGGATAGAAATAATGCAGGAAAAAGGCTTAAATAAACATTGGAGAAAAACAGGTTTTCAAGTAGAAGACGAATAAGAAGAGAGGAAAAAGGAAGTAAAAGAGAATGAAGAAAAAAAGAAAGCTAAAAAGGTGAAATAGGGGAATCAAGAAATAAACAAGGAAAAAAAAAAAAGAAATAAAAACAAAAATCAAAAAGAAAAGGAAAGGAGAAGGGGTAAAAGTTTATAGAAATAGAAGTTTATGAAGAAAAGAAAGAAAGCTAAAGAAAACCCCGAAAAAATATTGAAAAGAAAGAAAACGTGAAGAATGAATCAAGGAAATAAACTAAAAGAAAAGAAAAAAAATCGAAAAGAAATAAAAACAAAAAAATAAAAGAAAGGGGAAGGAGAAGGGAAATGCGTAAAAGTTTATAAAAGAAAGCTGAAATAGAAGAAGAAGAAGAAGAAGAAGAAGAGGATAAAGAAGAAGAAGAAAAAGAAGAAGTGATTTATTTTGATTTCTACCTAAAACATGAAGTTTATAAAAGAAAGCTGAAATAGAAGAAGAAGAAGAGGAAGAAGAAGAAGAAGAAAAAGAAGAAGAAGAAGAAGAAAGAAGAAGTGATTTATTTTGATTTCCACGTAAAAACAGATGAAGTTTATAAAAGGAAGCTGAAATAGAAGAAGAAGAAGAAGAAGAAGAAGTAGAAGAGGAAGAAGAAGAAGGAGAGGATAAAGAAGAAGAAGAAGAAGAAGAAGAAGAAGAAGAAGAAAAAGAAGAAGTGATTTATTTTGATTTCTACCTAAAACATGAAGTTTATAAAAGAAAGCTGAAATAGAAGAAGAAGAGGAAGAAGAAGAAGAAGAAAAGAAGAAGAAGAAGAAGAAGAAGAAGGAGAGGATAAAGAAGAAGAAGAAGAAGAAGAAGAAGAAGAACAACAACAACAACAACAAGAACAAGAACAAGAAAAAGAAGAAGTGATTTATTTTGATTTCCACGTAAAACAGATGAAGTTTATAAAAGGAAGCTGAAATCGAAGAAGAAGAAGAAGAAGAAGAGGAGGAGGATAAAGAAGAAGAAGAGGATAAAGAAGAAGAAGAAGAAGAAGAAGAAGAAGAAGAAGAAGAAGAAGAAGAAAAATGATTGATTTGACTTCTACGTAAAAACAGATGAAGTTTTTAAAAAAGCTGAAATAGAAGAAGAAGAAGAAGAAGAAGAAGAAGAGGAGGATAAAAAAGAAGAAGAAGAAGAAGAAAAGAAGTAGTGATTTATTTTGATTTCTACGTAAAAATAGATGAAGTTTATAAAAGAAAGCTGAAATAGAAGAAGAAGAAGAAGAAGAAGAAGAAGAAGAAGAAGAAGAAGAAGAAGAAGTGATTGATTTGATTTCTACGGCTTTATCAAAACTTTGCAGGTTATATATAAAAAATATAAAATATTTTTAGATTCTAAGAATCTTTTTGAGGGCATAATAATCATTTAATAAGTGTCCTGACAAAGGAAGGTAAGTGAGACACTGAGATGAAAGACATACTGAGATGGCCAAAGACGCATTCCAAATGATAGAATATTACGACATAGGAGGATTTCGTTGGTAGCAAAGAAAAGAGTGTTGAACTGCTACGTGATATCTGTCCTCCTTTACGGCAGCGAATATTTGATGGTCTCCTCAAAGATGAAGCAGAGGCAACGGAGCTATGGTTCTACAGAAGGATGCTAAGGATATCATGAACCGGGCGTATGAGCAACGATTAGGTTTTGGAGAGGATGCAAACAAGGAAGAATGCTTATACTTAACATCAGGAAGAGGCAGCTGATATTTCTGGGACATGTAGTGAGAAATGAGGGCTTGGAGAATCCGATACTCATATGGCGAATAGGTGGAAAGAGAGACAATGGAAATTAACGCGTGACATACCTAGCGGTATTAAGCAAGTGGATAACGGATCAGGATTTGGGAGAAATAGCCAAGGGACAAAACTTATTAAAAGCTACAAGGGATAAAGGGAGGTGGAGAGCCATGAACGCCTACGTACTGAATGGACACGGCATATAAATAAAACAAGATACGAGTCTTATTAATTAGCACATAGGTGGGGAATTCATAGCTTTGTTAAGTGTACTTGCACGGAATTTAATATAATGAAGACAATGGGAATTAGTAATCGGATCAGCGATTAACAAGTTTGATCCATTATCCACTACACATCCGTGTATACAGCACCTGGTATTCCAAAGAGGTCATCCATCTAGGTACTGACCAGTCTCAATGTTGCTTATCTTAGGCGATCGTACGAGAATCGGTGTTTCAAAGTGATGCGGCTGCAAGCCTCAACTGATTAAGTGAGCAAAAAATAAAAAATAAAAAGTATTCTTCCTTAGCTGGTGACATTTCCCAAGTTTAATTTAAACATGAACATGAGATTTATAGAGAGGAAGATTGAATAACGCCAATCTTAATTATAAGGAACCCTTGGTGGGGCCAAGAGGTGAGTCTTCAAGATACTGGCTATTTTTTTTTTATTATTTGGACTTAAACACAATTTAGAAAAAGAAAGACGTTTCGACTGTTGAATAGTGTGAGGATCAGAAACAAAAAAAAAATGAAGGAATTTAGAGAATCGAGAAAGAAAGAAAGAAAGAAAGAAAGAAAGAATGTAGCAGAAGAAAATAGACAAGAAAGGGAAGAAACAAAAAAGAATAAGAAAAAATAATTCCAAAATGAAACAAGAAAAACTAGGAAGCAGACAACCACACAAAAAAAAAAAGAGTTAAAATGTCGATCATGTCATAGGTTTGATTGAATACGAAAGTTTCTTGACTTTCCTTTGTCTCATTAAACCAGACGCATACCATCGGACACTATTTCATGCCCGTCTGTCGTTAAACGAAAATGAAATCCGTTAAGTGCCTAATCGCCCTCGAGTAAATGAACACATCAGCAAAACCTTAATTACAGAATCATACAATCCTTTGCAGATTTAGTGTCGTCTAATTATGCCTAATTTTTTTTAGGAGCACTTAAATCTGGTCTTAATGAAGATTCTAAATTGATTGTTCTTCTTAATACGGGATATCTGTGCAGCTTTTAAATTGCATATTACTGTTAAGGCTTTTCTTCATTCATTTTGAGAAGTCTCTTATCAACAGCCGCCACTTGCGTCATTAAACATTTTAAGCAAAGTGACAACATAAGACATGCAAATGATACCGTGTTGATAGCAGACACGGAAAGGAAACTACATAAGCTCACACAGAAGTTTATAAAAGAAAGCTGAAGAAGAAGAAGAAGAAGAAGAAGAAGAAGAAGAAGAAGAAGAAGAGGAGGAGGAGGAGGAGGATATATTTGGAAGATATGTATTAAAAACTGTCAGCTGCTCGCGTTGGAGTAATTGATAGCGGCTCGGATTGAGGAATCGGAGAGACGTGTTCGAATTCCACTCGTATCCATAATGTTTACTTACGTGCTAATAATACCCTTTGGAAATCCTCTTCTTCTTCCCCAGCTATGGGTAAATAGCAAGACAGACCGGATGGCAACTGGTATACTGCAGAAAAAAATGACAACCAACTGCGGGAAAAAATCTGCCTCTGTCAGTCATGTATCGAAAGATACATGATCGCTTAAGTGTGTATCACGCATGGCACATAACTGACTGAGAGTCGCGTAATTTATATATTATTATTTATGTCGTAGTGTAATGATAGTGGAGCAGTCCATTTATTTACGGGGGTGGTAATAAAATTATATTTTTTTACAGTGTTGTTAGCCCTGTACAAGGTCTTGAGGTAAAGTATAACAGAGTAAGAGGCACAGTTTATGCAGATAGTTAGAAAAGATAGCAGTTATCCCTTGACTTGAACAGGTTAAGATTGTAGAGATCGAGGTATCAACATCTTTGCTGGCGGTTCCACAAGGAAGTTGTTCGGAGGAAGAAGCTACTTGAGTAGAACTTATATCTCGTCAAGAGAATACGCAGGGAATTGGGGTAGTTTAAGATAATATGCGTGGCATAACGGGTCTTAGCCAAGAAGGTTAGGACTGTCGGAGCTAAGGAATTTTGGTCATCCATAGAAAAAAGCGATAAAATGTTCACTGTGTCTGAAGAAAACCTAAGGTCGCAGTTGAAACATTACTAGTTTGGTTTGTGTTCGATTCACACATAAATAATACCGTCATTGTTGATGGGTGCTATGTGTATTTAAACTCACACCTGATCGAATAAAAATTCCCGTCAAAGATTGTTATCGAGTTTGTTCCCAATAAGTAGATCTATATTGTGACCTTGTGCCACTCTAATTTGATATGAAATTGGCTAGAAGATGAATCCGAATAAAAAAAAAACAAAAAAAAAAAAGCAACTGAGGTCTCTTTTGAGGCGTTCTTCGGAGCACACCGGAAGAAAGGGAAGTTGTTTCGACAAAACACTGGGAGGATAGGGGCAGGTTCGATTCCTGCGGTAGGTCACAATTTCTTTCTTGATTTTTTTTTTCGAATACGCAGGCCGAAATACATACTGTTTACAGATCGCGACATTTATCAGGGAGATGAAATTTAAATTTTTCTTATTGCATTATTACAAAATTTAACACATCAGCACATAGCTATTAATATCAACAACTGAGCACAAATAGTTATTACTTTAAAAAAAAATAGTAATTAATGTATAATATTATCCATAAGTACATGTACAAGAATGTCGTTTTTGATAAAAATTAAAAAAAAAACATAAATACGTAAAAAATGCGTATATTGTCGAAAATTCATTTTTCACAATATAGCTATTTGTTCTGTTATAATGCTTATTACCTAAACAATAATAATATTGAATATTTTATAAACATTAAAGTGATATGTCCCGGAAAGGGCTATATTTGAACGAAGTAGCTAAGTGGTTTTGGCTACGATAACCAAGTAGAATATGGTAGCAGTAATCGACTGGTATGCGTCGTAGTCGCAGGTAAGACGTGTAGATCAATGGCGTAGTCCAATGGGCGTCGTTATAGACTTAGCTCTCAAACTAAGGCTCTTGACTCTCCTACACGTCCGTCGGTATTTATGACGGACACCAGCCAATCATATTCCAGTGAGGAGGAACACAGGTGTACGCATATTTCATTATATCATAAGGTATATTTAATCACATCCCCCGAATACGTGTCGCGATCTAGTAAAACAAAAATTAGGCGTCTATTTTAAACACGAATATCGACTATCATAATGGATGTCTAAATATCTGGGAAGCGTTTTTGATAGAGGACAGTAAGTGCGACACTGAGATCCGTAGACGTATTGGGATGGCCAAGGATGCATTCCAAAATCGAGACAGGAGAAGTTCTTTGGCAATAAAGGAAAGAATACTGAGCTGTTACGTGACATCTGTCCTTTTTTACGGCAGCGAATGTTGGACGATTTCCTCAATGATGAAGAAGAGTCTCGAGGCGGCGTAGCTGTGGTTCTACAGAAGGATGATAAGGATATCATGGCCCGAACATGTGCGCAACGACGACGTTTTAGAGATGATGCAAATCAGGAGGATGCTTATACTTAACACCAGGAAGAGACAGCTGAAGTTTCTGGGACACATAATGAAGATGGAGGGCCTGGAGAATATGATACTCACGGGTCGAATAGAGGGAAAGAGAGACAAAGGAAAACAACGCATGACATACCTAGCGGGCTTAAGCAAGTGGATGACAGAATATGATCTGGGAAAGGTGTCTGAGGAAAGGAACTTGTTGCGAGCTCCAAGGGATAGAGGGAGGTGAAGAGCCATGATTGATTAAGTCCTGAAGACACACATGGACATGAAAAGAAAGAAAGACTATAATAAAATTAAAGAAATAAAAAGAGACTTGCTGTACCCTGATGCTCTTCTTAGGCGAGTTGCATAGCGCACCATGTCAAACTATGGTTCCATCTTCAAAGGATGGGTAAACGGGTTCGATTTCTGCCGAGGGTGCATAATTTCTTTATTGAGATTTAATACGTAGAACGGCGTTTCGGTGTTCTAGGGAGATATTCTATGAGTTTATACTATGATTTGTTTTCATTTTTAATCAGTTTACTGATTTCTTTGTTGATGTTTTGCGTCTCAGTAATTATTTTTGTTCGTTTATTTTTTTCGTATGTCTCGTTATCGTTGAGTAGGGAGTTAATTTTTTCTACGTATGAATTCTTGTTTATGATTACAATACACACCCCCCTAACACAACCACAATCGTCCTGGCTTTTACAATATGCTACCATTCTTGGGAGATTTTCTGTTGTCACAATGGCAGGGACAAAGGTGACGGAGAGAAAAAGAATAAGAATTCAGATGAATTTATATTGAAAAAAAAATATTCTTTCAAAAATTTTGAAACTACCAGCATCTCTCGTTTCGTGCGCATCGGTAGACGTGGCAATATCAACAATGCCAAGTCCTTTGAAACCATAACGGATGAAGCGCGACACAAAAAACATTTTTCTAATTTGTCATACTATATATATATATATATATATATATATTTATTTATTAAAGACATTTTTATGTTTAACGTTCTTTTTTATATATACAAGTATTTAAGTAAATGCTCTGTTTTATAATAAACAGTATTAAATAACATTTACCGGCCTGAATGTCCGAGAAATTTTCATAGAAAATATTCGTCCTTTGACAGGATTCGAACCTACATCCTATACGGAACCGTCATTTACGCTGATTTACCTATCGACAAAGGGAGCTTTCGGTACCAATTTACCAAATTGAACATAAAAGTCAAAAATCCTGGACTTGTCCATTTCTTAATACGCTATAGGAACATTGTTTTAGACGCTACAGGCTGTTTCATGCTAGACACAATCGTCAGGTCACGAGTGTTGTTGTTTTTTTTTGTCGGCTATTTATATATACGGGTCAGTGGTGCATTGTGGGTAGTCAATTTTGGCTGTTATTTTGCCGGAAGTCGTTTATTTGTTTATTTATTTATTTGGGCTAAATTATTTTGATTATTTTTGTCCAATTTTTTACCTTTGGCTTGTGGTCAATTTACGCTGTGAACATTGATTCTCTTTCGATCGCCGAAATTAATGGTATATATATATATATATATATATATATATATATATATATATATATATATATATATATATATATATATATATATATATATATATATATATATATATATATATATATATATATATACGCTGTACTGAGATAGTGGATGGGGTTTAGAACACCAGGTAACGTAAGTGATCTCATGAATATATTTGGGCTTTAAATAACCAACAAACAAAACAAAATAAAAAGAACCAATCAATATTTATCATTTTTTTTAAATGGCACCGAAAAAAGTAAAAAAAAAATCCTGCAGAGTTGGTGACAGCGACCCGTGTTGGTCGGACTCGTTTTAAGAATTTACAAGAAACGTATAAACAAGCTTACGTACTATGAACGTGTATGGTAATATCTTTGCGTTTAAAGGAACCTATCTGTTCAACAACAGCGATGCAGGAATACAAGCCGGCGTCGTAGTGGGTGACGTTGCTGATTCGAAGACCCTTGCGTTCCTGCCTGTAATGATCATCTGAAAAAGAGACAAAAAAAAAAGTGAGATATTTTCTATATCACGCATATCACACAGAACTTTGGTAGATGGACAGGAAATAATTTAGCATTTAATGTTTTTTGTTTTTTTTTAATTATCTTTTTTAAGTTTTGAATTACGTGTTTTCCTTATTATTGCCAGGTTTCCTCCATCTTCTTAGAAATGCTTTGAGTGGAAGCATTTTCACTATCATTATATTATAATGAAATTATTATTATTTTTTTCCCGCCCAACAACCCCTTTCCCCCGTGCGAAACGTCGCGAGCCTTTTAGTAATTAATCACTATTTCCATGGAGAAAGATCTAACGAGCTACATAATCTAGTCCACCCAGTTCAGATATTGTAAAAATCATTTCACACCAAGTAAAGCAATAAAATCACTAAGATATTGGGTGGTGGGGTGGGGGTGACAGAGTGTGAAAGAATATGAGGAAAAGCAACATATTAAGGGGGGGACAATAAAAGAATTAAGAATGGGAGTCGATAACGATTGAAATTGCATGCAAATATTTGAACATCGAAATTGACTGGGAAACAAGATGTCAGAAAAGAGGTCCTCAAGCGAGAAGCTTTTTTTGTTTTATTTACAGATGCACACACACACACACACACACACACACACACACACACACACACATATATATATATATAAATAAATATATATATATATATATATATATATATATATATATATCATAAAAAGGTTTAAACACTAATATTCCATGGTCATAATTTATTCCATTGCAATCGTAAATACTATCCAATTCATCAGACCTACAAATTCAAAAAGAAAACAGAAAAAACAACTCCGGGAATAAAAAAAATAAAATTTAGAGAGAGTATAAGTATGAGAGTGTGGGACGAATGTTAGAGCTAAAGAGAGGGGTAACAGACGAGAGAAAGTGGGAGATTAAAACTTAACAGAGAGAAGTTTTAGAGAGGGGAGTCAAAGACGGTTTAAGTGAGAGAAATATGAATGTTGTCGGATGTCTAATATATTAAGGATGTAACCGGAAAGGATACATTTTGTGGTGACATACACACACAATAGACGATCTAATCTTAATGATCAGAATAAGAGGGAGGGAGAGAAAAAGAAAAGAAAAGAAAAGAAAAAGGGGTCGGGGAGAGAGATGGGGCGGGGGAAAACTAAAACTGAAAGGCATTTATTAAAAGAGCCGCTGTAGAATTAAGAAGATTTGACAAAATTAATATCGACTACAGGTTACAAATCGAATATAAACATATAAAAAATAAATATAACGATTACCTAATCTAACAATGACCTATATTTCTATGTTCAAAACCACATGCGTATACACACATACACAATAGCATATACACGTACATACATACATACATATAGGCGTGTACACACATACACACACATTTACCCATGTACACATATACATATATATATATATATATATATATATATATATATATATATATATATATATATATGGAATAGGCGTGTACACATATACACTCATATACCCATGTACACATATACATATATATATGTATGGAATATTAGTGTTTAAGTTATATACATATATATTATGGAATATTAGTGTTTAAGCCTTTTTATTATATCCTTACTCTGTCCTGGACATTGAGTTCTACCTTGATTTTATCCTCTTGGAAATTTTTTAATACAAAATATATATATGTATGTGTATGCATGTATGTATATATATTTATATATTTTACATATGTATGTGTATATTTACCACTAATAATATCAATATATATATATATATATATATATATATATATATATATATATATATATATATATATATATATATAATACAAGCAAGCGGTTTGTCACTTAGCTTATTGATGTTACCTACAGCATCCCAAATCCAGAGTTTCCTAGATTGGTCCTCTGAATCGATCCATCCACTTGTCAGTGGGTATCAGCAATTGACGGTTTATACTTCTCGATTTTTCTTTTTATGTGCACTTTTCATTGAGGCAAACTTCTTTTCATAGTGTGGGTGCGCACGCGCGTGTGTGTTCGTGTGCGTCCGCTTGCCCATGCGTCAGTCTGCGCTTATGTGTAAAAAGTGGTGGCTATTTGTCCTTTTTGTTGGTTTTTCACTTTACACTCACTCCTTCATGTTTTTTTCTTATTTATTT
The DNA here is from genome assembly GCA_903632075.3 of Acanthosepion pharaonis. Taxonomy (NCBI): domain Eukaryota; kingdom Metazoa; phylum Mollusca; class Cephalopoda; order Sepiida; family Sepiidae; genus Acanthosepion; species Acanthosepion pharaonis. The sequence continues at coordinate 2,087,322 of CAHIKZ030004986.1, read as the reverse complement.
TTTCTCTTTTTCCACTCTTTTTCAGTAGCCATTTCGACTTCCGGTTTTATAGACAATCACTGTAATTGTTTTCTTGAGTTAGGAAAATTGTATTTCATTCTTTACATAAATAATTTCTTCTTTTAATGCTTAAATAAAAAGATAACTATTCATATAAGTCTTCACTTGGCCATTATTTCTTTTTCTTATCTGACTTGGTGGTGTACATATATATATATATATATATATATATATATATATATATATATATATATATTTGTGTGTGTGTGTGTGTTTTGGGGGGTGTCTATGAGTGTCTGTGTGTGTGTGTTTAGGCAGCATATTTTCATTCAAACAGGTTTGGTTAAATAATTTAAACATATGTCGATTGATATTCGTTGTGTTATGGTCCTGTTCCTTGTACCACGGTGATAGTCCAAGGTAGAACCAATAAAGAAGAACTCGAAGACAGATATGGAATAACACAGATATATTACAAACAGGAATATATACAGAGAAGTAGAAAGTGTTAGTACGAACAATCAGGTTCAGTAGTAATTGTCTGAACGCGACTCTGTTTCGGACTGCCTCTAACTCGACTGACAGACTTCTTACGGACCTCACTCCAGACATCCTGCTGAACTCCAGACTTCAGACGGAACTCCCTGCTTCCTCTTGAGGCGTAGTATTTATTACGTATGGAATAGTCCATTATGTTATTATGGGTAAGGTCCCATAAGACGTTGTGATCCTTTCAAGTTCACTAATTAATTTTTTGGTAGCCTTAGAAAATTGATTAAGAAAAATACAAAAATTTCTTTCAAGTATTTTTTTTATTTTCCCAAGTACTTTCAATCTCATCTGAGACAATCTTCAGATGAATAAATTGTCTCTGAGAGTATATATGTATTATTGCAAATTAAAAACATTTCAAGTGTTTGTTTTTTCTGCGATATGCAGCGTTACAGATTTCAAAATTCACGTGTTTTTTATCACAGTATAAGGAAGGTCAATTTTTCATTTATATATATATATATATATATATATATATATATATATATATATATATATATATATATATACTTTTTGCGGCTACAAGCATTTAAGAAATTTTTGCTATACTCACAGATGAGTTTATTTATTTGGGTCTTTAAATTTCTAGTTGTTTTATTTTTTGCTTATTATTTTTATGTAACATAGATGAATTTTCAAGTAATATCTATCTAAACTTTGAGTGAGGGCATGAGTGATCCTTTAAATGCTGTGATATTGAACTATGCTCATCCAAATGGAGCGGCAGCCTTTTTGTTATTATCGTCGTAGTAAAACCAACATACGTATTAACATTTTTATCAGAGATATAATCTCCTAAAAGACATTTAAATTGATATACAATGTTGGCCTTTTCTAAGATGCAAGTTGAGAGAGAAAAATTGTTTTGGGCAAGTTGGTTGGTTGTTTTTTTAAATTTTATTTTTTACTTGGATCAATATATATATATATATATATATATATATATATATATAAAATGATGGTTCGACCACTTAAATTAACATTTACAAGGCTGTTTCATGTGCTCTCATGGTATTATTTTTTTTTTACTACGAAATGCATGCATAATTAAGGAAAAAAGCCTCTTCGGTGATCTGTAATCAAGAGAAATGCTAAATGGACAGACTATTATATATACAGTATTCTTGATAGATAATCTTCCTTAAGAAGATTATTTGGAACGAGTTGTGAACAATAAATAAGTACTAGTAGATATACCTCTCTTCACCGGACAAGATTTCAGTGTTGGTTTTGAAGATAGTGAAGAGGGAACGAATAAACCCCATGATGACTCGAGAAAGTCTTCGATCTTTGTTAGTCTTTGGAATATTCGAGTAAAAGGTTTAATAACATTTCAGTAGTTTATTTCCAAATATTCCTCGAAGCCAGACAGAGAACAAAACCTCTTCATCTAACACGGCGTAGATAGAAAACTCAATATTTTTTCCCAGAAAATCAAAACAGTAATTAACTATTTGTAGATATTGAAGAGAAAGGAATCAGTTCGTAACTATAACCCCCAAGATACTCGTGTATAAGTCGACTTCAAGTCGACTTCTACACGAGTAAACGATCTTATACACGATCTCTGATTTTTTTTATGTAATGCTATTCCAGCTTCTCAGCAACACTAGTAAGCCTACAGTAGTCAAATATTGTCGTACTAGGCATCATCCTGGACATATTTTATAACAAATAAATATCCTTTATTCTTTTTTGTACAGAGCTATCTCAAAATGGCGAGAAAAAGCACTTACTATAAAATATCTGGTAAGAAGAGTTGAATACCGGACTTTTGTTTTTGTTCATGGCTGAAAATTCTTGATTTTTAACCTCTTCCAAAAAATAATCGTACAAAGTCGTACTATACACGAGTATATACGGAAAAAAAAATGAATAGTTAGGAAGAAAAATAAATTTAGGAAGAAAACTGAATATATAGGAAGAAAAAATTAATTTAGGAAGAAAAATGTATATTTAGGAAGAATAAATTAATTTGGAAGAAAAACCGAATAATTATGAAGAAAAATGAATCTAGGAAGAAAACATGAATATTTAGGAAGAAAAACGAATTTAGGAAAAAAAAAATTAAAATTTAGGAAGAAAAATAAATTTAGGAAGAAAAATGAATATTTACGAAGAAAAATGAATTATAAAGAAAAAAAAAAGAATATTTAGGAAGAAAATGAATTTAGGAAGCAAAAATTAATATTTAGGAAGGAAAAATAAATTTAGGAAGGAAAATATACATTTAAGAATAAAAAATGAATTTAGGAAGAAAAATGAGTATTTAGGAAGAAAACGACGCAAGTGAATTATCTAAATAAAAAAATGTCGATTGTATCAGTTTTGTTGTCGAGAGAAAAATAAAATTCCTATTGTCATTATTCAAGTTTGTCGTCTTTTACTGTCAACAACATCGTTCATGAATATGAAAGCTATTCGTGTTTACAGAAATTATCTAAAAATGTATATTAATCACGAGCTTAGAAAAGTTGATTTAATTTATTCCTTGTAGGTTTACCATTAAAATTAGAAGATAGGGAAATTTTTTATCAGTGATATTGCTTCTACTCATCACAAAAATATTTTGATATCATTATTTGGTTGAAACAAAAGTACGTAGAATACGTAGAATTCTTATGTGTATTTCCATGACAATATTTAGATATTTTTACGTATGTTTACTCAGTGGCATAACAAGTCCAATCAAAAAGCAATGTAGTTAAGCAATGTGAAGCCGCTTGGAATAGACTGACTTTGAGAATTGTTGCTTCTCGCTCATTTCCTTTGTTTATAGCTGTGGCTGGAAGGAAAGTGTGTAGTGTGTGGTGGTCTCACCATACCACATAAATTCAATCAGTGATCATGGCTTGTGCAGCAGTTTTTGGCAAGTACAACATTCCTCACGTCCGATAACTACCATATCCCTCAGTTCTCGCCCCTTGTTACGTTTTGCTTTCCCTAAATTCAAAATCTACTAGAAAAAAAAAACAAGATTTCAAAACATCGGGGAAACTCAAGAGAAGGCGACGAGACAGTTGCTTGGTATGCCAAAAAAAAAAAAAAAAAAAAGAGTTCCAAGAATGTTTCCCTAACTGGAAACGATGTCGAATATTGTGTGTGGTTTCAGAAGGGACTACTTCGAAGGAGATTAAATGCCGAATTGATATGTGTTGTAGTTTTCTTTTTACGGCACCATTTTTTATACGTTTTGTTCAGACTTCGTATGAGTTATTTTCTTCCAATATTCTTGTCATCTTTGAGGCAAATTCACGATTCTATTTCTGGGATATTTCTGGGTGATGAACATTCTAAAGGATTTTATCGTCTTCTTCTTCTTCTAGGATATTCTTTTAAGGATCGAAATATGTAGTAATTTGAAGGGGAAAAGTATGGTAGGTGTTGTAGAAGATCCAACTAAACTGTATTATTTTCTGTCTTAAATTCTTCGACGATGAGTTAACATTATTTACACTATATATATATATTCAGACTAGTGTCAATAGATAGCGGCTCACATTGAGGAATCTGAGAGCCGAGTTCGAATTCCAGTCGAATCCATTACATTCACTTACGTGCTATTACCCTTGGGAAAGGTATGAATCCTCTTCTTCCCCCCCCCAGCTATAAGTAAATAGGAGGAAAGACCGGGTTCTATAGATTTTTGGTGGCAACTGGTGTTCTTCAGAAAGAAATGACAACCTACTGTGGGAAAAATCTGCCTAGTCAATCATGTATCTTTCGATACATGATCGCCTAAGCGTGTATCAGCTTTGTTGCATTTATCACAACGTTTCGGATGTTGTGCTCTCCGGTATTTATGCACCTGATGAAAACCAGAAGGCACACCGGTTGAAACGTTGTGATGACAACAACAACAAAGATCAGGATAATAATTCGAATATAAATATTGTAAATATTAAACTGTATTAGCTTGTGTCGGGTTTGCAAAATGACATTAGGTGTGGCGTGTTTTTGTTTTTTTTTTCTGGTGGAAGAAGACAAATTGCTTATTAGGCAATTTCTGACGGTTTTCTTCGATTGCTGCATTTCATCGGTTTAACTCGGAACAGTACTTGTTCGAATACAACGTCTGATTTTGCGGAAAGAGTCCGTAATAAAGAATTCTCTTCCACTCCAACTAGATAAGCAACATCATATTTTTCGGATTCAGATTGTTGAGTTATTCTCCCTTTAATGTCATCTATATCGTGACCTGGCTTGCTTTTGTCTTTTCTACAAATATTTTCATGGCAACTACTCTTTTCCCCCTCGTGTCTCGACTACATGAATTTAAGCGTGCTACTAGATCGGCATCTAGGTCCCATCCTTTTCCTGTTGAAGTAGCTAAATGCAACCGCCATTTCTACTCCAACAGTTTCTTTACTGGAAATTCTCACCTGCAGAACTGCGGTTTGCTTGCTTCCCTGATAATTACAATCTTCCAAAATTTAAACGCAACGTCAAACGTCATCTTCTGTAATCCCGTTCATTTTTGTCCTTTCTTCAATCCTCCTTATTCTCAGTCTTTCCTCTCACTTTCACTCCCTGAAAAGACACCGCGTAATAGTGGCATTCCCGCTTTGCTTGGGCTGAAATCATATTAAAAAATATATATATATATTACAGTGGATAGCGGCTCCGATTGAGGAATCGGAGAGCCGAGTTCAAATTCCAGTCTAATCCATTACATTCAATTACGCGCTAATACCCTTCTTCTCCCTTCATCTATGGGTAAATAGCAGGATAGACTGGGTTCTATAGCTTTGGACAGCAACTGATCTAGGAGAAGGACAACTCTTAATTCAAAACCTGCGGAGGGTTGTTTGAGGACCTTGTGGCACGTACCAGACATGGTCTCTGTATTCGGCCCTTCAAAAAGTGTAGTTGGTTTGTCACAAAACCTTCACCACTATAATCAAATCATATATGCTGGGGTCTGGCTGTCGGTTCCTAGGAACTGAGTTGCTTAACTCATACGTCGAACACGACGGGAAAGTCCACCATATATATATATATATATATATATATATATATTAAAAAAAAAGAGGGGTGCCGCAAACGTTTTTGGTTGTAATGTGGATTTATTGAGAAAAAATTATACTTTGTTTTACATAATTTCACGACACGTGTTTCTGGTCTGGTCTCGCAAACCGTCTTCAGGTGAAAGTGGAGATTTTTACATATTATTAAAAATAATTAATTTTTTTTCATGTTCAATGTGGAATATTCTCGATATGAGACATTCTGTTTGTGTGTTGGCAATCCGAATTTTCTTTTCTAGAATTGTCAATGAAGAGTTCTGCGTGAAGGGTCATAAAACAATTAAGGTTTGTCCAGCGAGTAGTTATCGGCATTTAATCTTTTAATGTTTTAGTGACCTCTATGTGCTCTTGGATCTGTTTCTATTTTGGCGTGTTCCTGTCAGCATGCGTGTATATATGCGTGCGTATATTTCCTTACTACGAGGAATTCGTAAACTTATTTGTACTTATACACGCATACACACATACGCACATACACACTATCCCACCACAAGTAGTCAGTACACACACACATATACACACATATTTACTACATGGAACCAGTACACACATGGAACACACATACACACACACACACACACACACACACACACGTACACACGCACACACACACACATACACACACACACACGTGTGCGTCCATGTATGTGAACATCATTGTATTTGGTCACCCTATACATTTTTTTTTTTTTTTTTTTTTGGTGGGGGGACGATCTATTCAGTTCAGGTTTGAATTTGTCTATAAAGTTTTTCTGTATTTGTAGATACGAGTAATTGTCTGTTTGATATATCACATATGATATTAAACTTACCCTCATTTGAAAATGTGTTGTGATACAAAAAGTTTTCTGTTGTCTGTCAATTTTATATTGCTTTTGTGTCAGGAGACCCTGTTGTTCCATGCCTATATGACTTCTTACATTTTGTGCATTTAAGTGCATAAACTACATTTTGATTGCATTTTAAGTTTTGGTCAATGTTTTTTTGGGTTTTCAAAAGTGTAGGAGTTTCCTTCTATAATGATGTCACAAACTCCACATCTTTTTGTTGCATTTTTTTTTTTTGGTGGGGGTTACGATTAATATTGTTTAGTTTCTAGGGCGTTTGAATTATTTTGTTGTTTTTAGTATATTATTCAATTCTTGCTAAGTAAATCTAGATTTTTGTGATTTCTTTTTTTGTTCATTTCAAGAGCCATCACCCAAAAAACATAGCCTAAAAATCCATTTCCCTGCACGTTAGTGACGTCTAAACATTTCCTTAGTTTGATAAAACTCTCAAGAAACGAGGGTATTGAACTCATCTAGACCAACTTAGAAATGAAAAGAAACGTAACGTCGAACAATTAAACATACAAAAAAACAACTTTCCCAGAAATCACAAAATCTGAATAATAAACTGAATAATATACTAAAACAACTAAAATAATTAAGAGCAAACGCCAATCTAGAAACCTAAAACACATTAACCTCATCTAAATTTAGTCAACACAAATACAGGAGTCTGAAAATGCAACAAAAAAGATGTGGAGTTTGTGACATCATTATAGAAGGAAACTCCTACACTTTTGTTCTGTAAACAAAAACTTAAACTGCAACTTTGTGGTTTATTGCACAAAATGTTCATATATAGGCATCAACCAACAACTGAACAACAGGTCTCCCTACACAAAAAGCAATATAAAATTGACAGACAACAAAAACTTTTTGTATCACAACACATTTTCAAATGTTAAGTTTAATATCATGTTATCAAACAGACAATTGTATCTACATGCCTATATATGAACTGAATAGTCTTTACATTTTGTGGATTTACGAGTGTATGTACACATACATACATTTATGTATGTATATGCATAAACGTGTGTGTGTGTGTGTGTGTGTGTTTTGAGTTGCATATGTTTGCTTGTGGTGGGATAGTTTATGTGCGTATGTTTATTGTGAAATGTTTTATACGTTTATACACGCATGACAATTAGAAACAGATCCAAGAGCACATAAGGTCACTAAAACATTAAAAAGATTAAATGCCGATAACTACTGCTGGACAAACCTTAATTGTTTTTTGACCCTTCACGCAGAACTCTTCATTGACAATTCTAAAAAGAAAATTCAGTTGCCAACACACAAACAGAATGTCTCATATCGAGAATATTCCACATTGAACATGAAGAAAATTAATTATTTTAATAATATGTAAAAATCTCCACTTTCACCTGAAGACGGTTGCGAGACCAGACCAGAAACACGTGTCGTGAAATTATGTAAAACAAAGTATAATATTTTTCTCAATAAATCCACATTACAACCAAAAACGTTTGCGGCACCCTCTTCTTTTAATATACATACTTTTCTCTCGTTGGAACCACTACAACATATTTCCTTTATATATATATATATATATATATATATATATATATATATATATATATATATATACTAACATAATATCCGAAAGCACTCGGATATATTGAATATTCGGCAGATTTTACACACTTTATGTTCAGGCAATGAAACATTTAACATTATTTTACACGTTCCAGTGAAATACCTGTTTCCACAGAGAAATTAATGCCTATCGGCTTATACATACAAAGACTTGTATGTTAGGAGGGAGGATAATGTCTTAACAAAGTGGCTATAATGAGAGAAAGATCATTCGCAGATTAGGAAGAGATTCGTCAGAAATTGTCCAAAGTTAATAAAGTTAATTTCTGAAGAAATATGATCCAACCTTTCGTCTTTCTTCAGTCATCATCAAGATAGGCGAAATGTGTCGCATATATATATATATATATATATATATATATATATATATATATATATATATATATATATATTCGGCAGCATATTTTTGTTAAAGCAGGTTTCGTTAAATAATTTAGACATGTTCTGTCTACTTTTTCGCGATATGATCCGGATTAGCTTTTTCGTGCGGTTATTGAAAGATGAGAAGAAAACACCATGACGGTTCATATTGTATTTATTCTCCGAGTACTTTCACATAGCATAATGTCATCATCAAAGTATTCTTAATTATAGGGTGAGTATTGCAGTTGTGAAAAACAAATATATAAATATATATATATATATATATATATATATATATATATATAAAAACTTATGTTATTTTAATGGATGATCATATTTGGGTAGACGTCCAGTTTATTTATTAAACAGTATCTTTATTTATTGTCGCTTACAGGCCTCGATTAATCTTATTAAAGAAAAATATTTTAGGGAAGTCGTTCTAAGAAGAAGATTTTCTGATCAAGCAAGGTCCGAACTTTACGTTGAGCAAAATCCTTCTCGTCATAAATTCCACGAAATCTGTCTGCTCAGCTTCTTGTTCAAACATAAAGATCGCAATTTTCGGATACTGACGGAGAGCGCATATTTTGTTTGCTGATAGTAAAAAATAATGCTTAAAGTTATAAAAATCTGTAGGATTAACAATAAAAAAAAATCACTATATATATATATATATATATATTTAGGATTCTTTCAGGCTTGTGTCACATCTAAGCTACGCTTGGAAAATAACTATATATTTATTTAGGATTATGACTTTTTGTAACCTTCTGATTCTGTGTCATAAATCTATTAACTTCAAAATAATGAAAAAAACATTACTTTGTTTTAGTTCTTGAAATAGGTCAACTTTAACCCCAAAATTCGATTTTACCATATACACAATAAGGGTAAAAATCAAAATATTTTCAGAAGCCTTATTTTTCAATTGATTATTAATATAATTGAATAGTACTTATGCATTTTTAACGCATTTAATAGTTTATAAATATAGAATAACATACAACCATTCAAATAAACAAAAACAAGTCCTAGAAGGTTCCATAAATTTCTAGAAGACTTGAGAAAGTTCTAGAGGTCTTTAGAAAGTTCTAGAGGTCTTTAGAAAGTTCTAGAGGGCTTTAGAAAGTCATAGTACTACTTATATAAAATTCTAATAATTTCGTGTTGCGAAATGACATTTATATAAAAAAAAACAATAAACTGAGTTAAACCCATCTTCATTATTTATCAAAAAAAGTTCATCGCATTCTGCGACAGGAAATAAATTATTTTACGAAGCATCCATTGCTAAGTCAGCTGCTAAGAAAGCTGTTTCACTGTGTTGTGCTAGACAAATTTTCTCTCCATAATCTATCTTACATATCTACACTCTTGTGCAAATTGAAAAAAAGAGTGACAGGATGTAATCGATTTCTATTTTTATCTCGGATTAGCTCATTTGCAATGTGTGTAGTAATAGTAATCTGTTTTCGTGGTGTATGATGAAATGTATTTGGCATTGAGAAATATTGCATCAGATTTTCATCACGCCCAGACAATATTGTCTCGACTGTCGATGGACGCTACTTCAAGGAAGCATACCAAAATTGTAATGCTGCACGAACACGCTGGCAAGCTTTACCAGTGAGCAAATCAAAGGACTATAGACTGAGTAGGAAACTGATTTAAATCTAATGGTCAATCAGCAAGGAAGGACATCGTGGAAAAAATACGAAAAAAAGTAAATATGGACGAATTATTCGTTTTCTTTCAAATAATTAGCACAAGGGTTAATGGCTACCATTCGTTCACGCTTATAATATACGCTACATAATGTCCGTTGCTCCCGCTATTTATCAGCAATGTTATTGGTCCTGATCTGGCGCCTCGGCACCAGTCAATTTTTCACAGCCATAGAGTTATCTCCATTGTTCGGATGAGCTCTTCGCTATGGTGCTTATGATTTTGAATTTAAGCGCAGTATTAGACTCGCGTCGATATCTCATCAATTTGATTTGGCTAGATTAGATATAGCCGTAACTTCTATGTTAACAGTTACTTTTCTCGCACTTCTCAATTGTGGAACTCTCTTGTTGATCCCTTACTATCTAGCCAATTTTAGTCACCAAAATTTTACATGAAATATCAGTCGCTTTCTACTGATCTATCTCTCTCTATCTCTCTCTCTCTTTCTTTCTCTCTCTCTCTCTCTCTCTCTCTATATATATATATATATATATATATATATAAGTGCCATACAAACGATCATAAAAATTACTACGTTACGTAAAAATCGAAAAGCGAAAAGAGTAAATAAAAATATACAAAATAAAAAAATAAATAAGAAAAAACAAGTAAAATGAATTAATCCAAATAAATAAATAATTAAACAAATTAACAAACCGCTACCGCTAAATTAACCGTTAGAACAAATAAAAATAAAGCAGACAAACAAAAACAAATAAATAAATGAAATAATAAACAAATTAAAAACTGTCCCCCGCCAAAATAACAGTTAGAATAGACTGCAGACGAAAAAATAGCGTTATCTTCCCAGACCAAGACAAACTATTGAATAAACGACCGAAACAAATCTCAAAAAAAATTTTACTACGTCGATAAAACATTGAAAAATGAAAAGAATAAATAAATATATGAATTAAGAAATAGAAATTAAAAAAAAACAAGTAAAATAAATTAACACAAATAAATAAATAAATAAACAAACCACCCCCGCCAAAATAACCGCCAATATGGACTACCCACTGACACATGTATATAAATAGTCGAGTAAAAGCCTAACACTCGCGGCTTGACGATTGCTTCTAGCATGAAACAGCCTATCGCCTCTGAGTTTTTAATTCAATGTTCACTTTTTTATATTTACATACACTATCTCTGATATTGAGCACTTTATCCCATAAATATCGCTCACCTTAAAACTATATTTTTCCATATATATATATATATATATATATATATATATATATATATATATATATGTATTACTCACTAATTCAATATAGGAAAGCATTGTCTGTAATTTTATTGCTGGCGGAAATGCGAATGAGAAATAACGATAAACTGCATACTCTGATCGGGAAACTGGAGGTTTTAAGGAGTGTATTAACTTAACCTATTAACTTAATCGCTATTTTTCCCAGGTCCAGCCTAATCAGGGGTGGTAGCACCTTTTAGGGTCCTAACTATAGGCAAATAATGCCCCCCCTCATCTCAAACAAAAATTCTATGAAAGTATAAACATTTTTAGCGATACATTTATTAAAATGAAAAAGGAATTCGACGTGGTGTAAAAGTGAGAAATTTTGATAATAACAATTGATGAATGAGTACGATTCACATTGACCTTGTGCCGCATCTAAGCTACTCTTAGATAATCGTTTATGTATACCTCTATGTGGTGGATCACTTACAATTGAGCGATGAGTTCGAATCCCACTGGATGCCCCATACTTTCGGCCTCGTTCTACATCTATGCTATGCTTAGAAAATCACCCGTCAACAATACATTTTTAAAGCAAAATGACTAAATACATTTTATCTGTAGTTGAAGACATACAATTTCGTGTTCAAAATATATTTAGTTGAAGCCATAAAACTCTGTTCAAATTATTTAGATTTCAGCATTAAATAACCCATAGAGGTATTGATGTGCCGCTAAAGAAATCCGTCCAACCAAAAGTGAGAAATAAGTAGATTCTCATCCGCCGTGATTTAATATTAAACTTTTAGATAAAACAAGGATATTAAATGTTTAACAAAATATTCAATTGCTGCAGTTTGTGCTACACAATTCGCTGTCAGTGACCAGTTTATTTTTGTTCATCATATTTTCGGAGAACCGTTTTTTTTAATTTTTTTTTTTTTTATATATGAATTCTCCTGAATAGAGACTAACGGACACTAATCTGAGAAAATACGGGGGCATAATCAAAGATTATTTTTTTCCTTTTTTGAAACTACAGAACGATTCAAGTTGTAGTAAACGTTCCCCAGCTGATAAATATTAATCCAGTTCTTCATTTCCTTTTCCATTTTTTTTTAATCCTTTCACCTCAAGCATAGCGATAATGGCAATTCAATGTAAAACGTTCTTGAGATTTAACGAACGTGAGGAAAAATAGTGAGGAAAAAGAACAAAAAATAAATAAATAAATAAATAAAAATAAAAAAAATAACAGTATTCCGGAGGATAAAAGATGGCAATTGAGTCGGCATTGAAATATTTGAAGATTCTGCCTGGTTTGAACAGAGGCCACCCGACATTAGGCTAGTTTAGGTTTTTAGTTTGAATCTTTAGTTTCCCGTTTCCGGTTAACTTAGCTAGGGTATGCATGCTCATTGGTCCCTTTTATTTCTGTCTCTATTTTTCTTTTGTTTAATTCCCCATCCCCTCCCTCGTTAGGTGGTCAGTAATGTCAGTTCTCTGGTTGTTGCGGGATACTTTCGTTTCGTGTATGTGTTTTCGTATTTGTTATTGTGTCTAAATGAGTGCGTGTTTGTGGGCCTGCTTGGTTTTTTATAATGTTATTACCCTGCAATTATTTCGTCCAGTTAACTGATGTTTCTGTCACATTTAGGGATTGTGGGTTTTGTTTTTTATTACTATCCCTATTTTGTTTTATGTAAATATTATTAATTCATATTGTAAATAATCATTGGGTTTTTTTAAATTGTTGTTTTTATTCCCCTCCCCCCACAGACTTTGAAATGTACATATGGGGACTAGTTAGGATTTCATAGAGACATTGAGGTATTACGGTGGATGTAGTAAGAAAGTTTAGGAGTGAATGTGTTGTTTTGGTGATAGGACTATTGTTGATATGTTTGGGTCCGTGTCTGTGACTAGCTAAGTTTAGAATTAAGACAAAAGAAGACCGTCCTTCTCCAACCCCCTTTTTGGCCTTGTGCCACATTTTGTACTATTGTACGAATAAATAACTATTTGAAGATTGTAGAAACGAGAAGACAGGCGAGAATTGTGTGGCAAACGCGCGTCAGTGCAGAAAAAAAAAAAAAAAAAAAAAAGGCCTCGGATCGCACGCGGACATGTTTGTCAACACCAGTTACATTCTGTTCGCAGCGAGAAAGTTTCGCATACCGAGTTACAGGCCTATCTGCAACTGCTCAAGATCAGGATCTTTGTAACTTTCCTCATGCCAATAAAAGCGGGGGAAAAAATGGATGTCTTATAAGATCCAAATCGATATTCCCAACCTCCCCAGTTTATTTTGGCCTGGCCCTTTTCATCCTGACTGGATCAGTTTTTTAATTTTCTAATTTCCATAATTTGTTATCCTTGCCCTTTCCCCTTAGCAAGAGAGCCTCTTGATTTTACCGGAAGTAACAGAATACAGAGGCCATTTTTATTTTTGATTGGTGGACGGGTATCTAGTGATATCATTTATTTTCAGTTTGTTTTCGGGGTCATCTTCCCCTGCACCATTTCATAACATTGATATCATCATTAACATCATTTTATATATTTCTGTATACGCAATTGTACATATTGAAATTTGTATTCCCTGGGGTGTATTTTAGGTTTTCCGTAAACTTGTAGTATTCTCGTATATGCAGGAGTGAATGATAAGGGACAAGTTTTTGTGATGAATGGATAAATTGTAATGAAAATCTGATTAGTTGGGCATAGGATTGCTAGTGTTGTCCAGACTTAATCCAACTCCCACTTTCCGTCCTCGTGTCACAATTACTGTATTCAGTCAGTACTAAACCGTAGACTGGACGTCTTGTGAAGTCGGTTCCGTGGGCATTTTTGTTCCTCAGGTTGCTGTGGTTTTCCAGGCAGTGCTAATTTTGTTATCGCCCATCACTTTCTGTTCTCTCCCTATTATCCTCGTAGTTAGTTGCTGGGAGAGAAATCGATCAGGTATTCCCCGCTCCCTACTCCCAATCTCAATACACACTTTGCTTACAATACAACATCAAATCGATGGGAACTAATTGCCAATCAAAGAATCCGCTTAAATTCCTGCCAGTTTTACTTTGTCGGGCGAATTGGACTTACTATATCGTGGTCATGATACTTACCTGGTGTAGGGATCAGTCCCTGCGCTGGTAGTATCACGGCTACGACGAACTTGGAGCGGCTCAGGTCTGGACCAGCTATGACAAGCCAATACCAGCTATGACTAGCTCTGACCATCTTGGAGAAGCTATGACCAGCTAACACCAGCTATGACTAGCTAAGACCAGCTCTGACCAGCTTGGAAAAGCTATGATCAGCTAAGACCATCTATAACTAGCTTAGACCAGCTATGACCAGCTATGAACAGCTTGGACAAGCTATGACCAGCTATGACCAGCTTAGACCAGCTCTGACCAGCTTGGACAAGCGATGACCTGCTAAGACCAGCTATGACTAGCTTAGACCAGCTCTGACCAGCTTGGAAAAGCTATGACCAGCTAAGACCATCTATGACTAGCTTAGACCAGCTATGACCAGCTATGACCAGCTTGGACAAGCTTGGACAAGCTATGACCAGCTATGACCAGCTATGACTAGCTTAGACCAGCTCTGACCAGCTTGGACAAGCGATGACCTGCTAAGACCAGCTATGACTAGCTTAGACCAGCTCTGACCAGCTTGGAAAAGCTATGACCAGCTAAGACCATCTATGACTAGCTTAGACCAGCTATGACCAGCTTGGACAAGCTATGACCAGCTTGGACAAGCTATGACCAGCTTGGACAAGCTATGACCAGCTATGACCAGCTAAGACCAGCTATGACTAGCTTAGACCAGCTCTGACCAGCTTGGACAAGCTATGACCAGCTATGTCCAGCTAAGACCAGCCTGGACTAGCAGACCGAATGAAGACACTCGGGTCCCCACGTTAAAAACCGACCTTATGTCACAACCTGATTCAGTGAGGGGGGGGTCAAGTAAATATCTACTATTTCGCGGTCAATCTTAAGGGTTATTGAAAAGTCACTTCCTATTTTATGTATGATGGACTCTCCCCTCTTGTAAAAATTATAGTTAAACGGAAGAGTCCATCTTACATAAAATTCGTCGTGGCTCATATTTTTCCGTTTACGGTATCCTCAGCATCCTTCTGTAGAACCATATTTCTATTACTTCAAGTCTCCTCTTCATCGTTGAGATCGTCTAGCATTTACAAAAAAAAGCCGTTAACGTTTAAATAACTTGACAATGTTTTTAAGAGAAAATGTCCTTTAAGAATCATGCAGTGTATTTATTTATTTTGTTTAAAAAAACAAAAAACAAAAACAAATCTAGAAACATAAGCGCAAAAAGTTACATTTGAAATTAAGAAAGAAATAAGAACAGGAAGAAAGTTATGGAAAGGCGGTGAATAAAACTATTTTGGAACTTAAATTTATGTATAATAGACTCTCCCATCTTGAAAGAATTATAGTTAAACGGGAAAGTCCATCATACATAAAATAGGGAGTTACTTTGCAATCACCCTGTATATTTTAGATATAGATGAACAATATACCGTTACCAAATAAATATAGGTTGTTCCAATAACTTGAAGATTCGTTTGGATAAAAGAAAATATTTATTTCATCGCTATTTTTCCCTCTTTACTTTTCATTCTTTTTAATTTTATTGTTTCGCGTAAGTGTCTTTGGCAACTTACGGTGTCTTTAGTCTTAATATAGCGTGTTCCAATAACTTGGAGCGATTTTAAATGTGAATTAAGTTTAAGCGTCTAATAATATTCTTCTTTTTCTTTCAGATTTAACAACTTTAGTTTTTAAAAATTTCAACCATGGAAAGTTTAACAATCAAACAACGTGTTAAAGTTATCAAAATCTATTAAAAAAAAAATGGACGTTCAAATTTATAACTATACGACACAATGATTCCGCTAGCAAAAAATGCACACCAAACAGTGACGTTTTGTGGATGCAGTGGCTTTTCAATAATCTTCCTTGGATTTTCATCAGCCCAAAATGCAACACTTCTGCTTATTAAGAAATGCACCACGATGAAAATGGTCTTCATCACTAAAGTTTTGAAATATGGTCAACAAAATTACTATCGTCTTTATATGATGTGTCTCCTCAGAAGGTGGGCGATCATGACTCTCCACAACTTCCTCTCCCTTGTAGCCCTTAATAAACTTTTTTTTTTATTTTTGTTATTTCTTCCAAACCCTGTTCCTCCAGCTATTTACTTAAACTTATTAACAAAGATCTCCTCTGTGACACTTGCCCTCCATCTGTCCTGTGAGTATCAGATTTGCTAAGCCTGCCTTCCTCATTATGTCCCGAAGAAATTTTCACTGTCTCTTCCTGATGTTAAGTATTAGTCTCCTATTTGTTTCCATTTTCTCCACAACTACGCCGTTACTCATATTTTCTGTTCATGGTATCCTCAGCATCCTTCTGTAGAACTATATTTGTGTTGCTTCAAGTCTCTTCTTCATCGTTGAGGAGATCATCCAGCATTAAAAAAAAACCAAACTGTTAATTTTCAAATAACTTGACAATGTTTTTAAGAGAAAACGTCATTTAAAAACCAGGCAATATATTTATTTATTTATTTATTTATTTTGTTCTTAAAAAACAAAACAAAAAGCAATCTAAAAACATAAGCTTAAAAAGTTACATTTGAAATTAAGAAGGAAATAAATAAAAAAAAAACAGAGACAGAGAGAATAAAACTATTTTGGAATTGTAATTTGAGGATTGGGCGGAGGTGCGGTGGTGGAAAGATAAAGCTAGGAAAAAGAGAAAGAAAAACGGAAGCAGAAAGAAAGAAAGGTTTTATATATGCGGAGAATATTTCCAAATGAGGTAATTATGGAGAAATAGAAACGGAATTATTTTTATTATTTTTAATCAGGAAAAAGTAAAAAAAAATCGACCTACACTAAACGAAAATGAGAAAAAGAAAGGAAAGGAATCAAATCAATATCCTGGGAATTGTTTTCAAAACAGGCAATTATCGAGAAGGAGAGAATGCTCGAGTTTTATTTTATTATTAAAGAGAAGAAAAAAAAACAAAATGAAAACCAAGATTAAAAGGAATAAATGAAACCGAAAAGATGGAGAATAAGACAAAAATGAAATGAATTACAAAAGGAAACGGTTTAAAATTATTTAAGCAATAAATAGATAGATAGATAATGAACAAACTGGGGTAGATAGATAGATAGATAGATAGATAGATAGATAGATAGATAGATAGATAGATAGATGAAAAGAACGAACAAAGATAGATAGATGAATCGATAATAAGAACGAACAAAGATAGATAGATAGATAGATAGTGTTCAAACTGTGATAGATAATGTACAATCTGGGAGAGATAGATAGATAGATAGATAGATAGATAGATAGATAGATAGTGTTCAAAATGTGATAGATAATGTACAATCTGGGAGAGATAGATAGATAGATAGATAGATAGATAGATAGATAGATAGATAGATAGATAGATAGTGTTCAAACTGTGATAGATAATGTACAATCTGGGAGAGAGATAGATAGATAGATAGATAGATAGATAGATAGATAGATAGATAGATAGAAAGAAAATGAATAGACAAGGAGAGATAGATACAACTGAGCATAGTCGCTGGTGAAGGAAAGAAATTTAATGAAGGGAAGAATGAGAAATATTAATAAACACACACACACACACACATATATATATATATATATATATATATATATATATATATATATATATATATATATATATACATATTAAGATAGATAGATATATAAGGACCAGACTTAGATAATAAGAGAAATAGATAGATAGGTACATAATGATTAAAGTGGGATAGATAGATAGACAGCCAGCCATATATATATATAATATATATATATATATATATATATGCACACACACACACATATATATGTATATATATATATATATATATATTTATATATATATATATATATAATCGATAGGCTGGGAGGGTTAAAAAGAATAATAGTTGTTGATGAACGAAAGAAAGTTAATGTAGGGGAGGAATGAAAAATATATATATATATATATATATATATATATATATATATATATATATACGATAGATATGTAATGAATAGACTTGGGGAAATAGATAGATAGATAATGAACAGACCTTGATTGATAGCTAGCGAAGCTATATAGACAGACAGGAACAAACATTGAGTAAAAGACAACGAACCTAGAAAAATAGATACGAACAGACTAAGACAGAAATATAAGAAATAAAGACTCCATACGAAAAGACTACGAAAGAAGAAAGATAGAAAAAGAAAGGATTAAGATTAACGAAAGAACAAACAGATAGATAGAAAGAGAAAGTGAGGAAATATGTATTTCTCCCCACATTCAAACATATATATACGCAGAGAGACAGAGACATGTATGTGTTTGATTCAAAACGCCTCTCATTCGTGCGCATGTGCAATCTCATCAGCATCTATAAATCTAGTCCGATAAAATCTTAAAGAATGAAACGTGTCACACTAAAACTCCCCCCTCTTAGTCATACATCTTTCCTCCAAAATTGTTCTTGATATTTAAAAATGTATATATCTTTATCCCATATATATATATATATATATATATATATATATATATATATATATATATATGAAACAGAGAGAGAGAGACAAAGTGACACAGAGAAAAAAGCCTTTGACACATGTAGATACATTTAATTAGAGGTATTTGCGTATATATATATATATATATATATATATATATATATATATATATATATATAAAGTATCCAATTCATTCAAAAAATTTATCTTGGCATAAAATTTGGCATATTTTAGGAAAAAAGATTTCTTAATAATTTCTAAACAATGTTGTTTTTAAGTGTTATTTTAATTCAGTTTGAAATTGACGCCCTATCAATTTTCCTAATGTAACGGATAGTTATTGTACACACACACACACACACACACATATATATATATATATATATATATATATATATATATATATATAGGGTTAGGTAAATGAGATAACTATATATTAGCGAGTTTATACGAGTGTGTTGGCGTGAAATAAGCTGGTAAGGAAATAAATAATTACCAAATTTAGCCAAATTTATATATATCAATAAATAAATGACACCAAAGAATATGTATTCAACATAAAGGAGCAATTTGTAGTTATTAATGTGAATAAACAAAATAACTAGATATTATTACACATCTTTCAGTTTTTGTATATTTACACTGAACTTATTTTCGATCCCTATGCCGGCGGATTGCCGCCATTATAAGTTCTAAATTATATCAATATCCACTCTAAATATAGCAAGTTTTCGTGACAGTTCCAAAAGTTCTATAATTAAAAAGTATATACTTATTGGAATCTTGATTTTGGTTTAGTTTGTTTGTTTGTTTTACGGCATATCAACCTCAATGGGTCATTTTATGCCGACAATTTTTTTTTCTGATAATATTTTTGTTTTGTCAAAAATCTATTTCTGGTAATATCTTTTCCCTCAAAATTGTATAGCTGATAATTTTTTTTTTCAAAACGTTTTGCTGCTGATATTTTTTTTTTCTTCAAAAATTTATTTTTAGTAATAACTTTTTTACAAAGTATTTCTGGTATTAATTATACTTTCATAATGCTTTTTTTTACCTCAGTTTCGGGGTTAATTTTTTACCCATGGCTGGGAACCTAACAGGGCTACCACCCCGAGTCAAGGTAACACCAGCAATCAACGCTCCTCAAAGCCTCCTGATCATAGGCCTTGCTGTTGTACATAGTTTATCGTCTTACCCCGGATGCGGATGTAGTTGATCGCCATACCCAGGACGTGGAATCTTGAGTTTAATATGCTAAATTATGATAACGATTATCCGTTAAGTTGGTTTCTTCTAAGTAGATAGGAACTAATGCCAGTCATTGCGTATAAATTATCCAGAACTTTCCTAAATTTATTCTGTCTCTTAATCCTCCGCTGAGCTCATTGGGCGGCCCCTTTCGCTATTCCAAAGTACCATCACCTACTGTTTTTAAAGCACTGTCGAAATGCTGAAACGTTAAGTGTGGATCATGGACGGATTTCTGCCTTTTCAGCAGGTATTAAAATTCGGTTTACGATTTCCAGTTTTCCCACCAACATTCGTCTGATTTCAAAATTATGCTTGGTCAGTTGTTTTTGCAATGCATAAAGAGATTCTTGGCAAATTCCAGAGAAGAATCTGCAGCGTTGTTTGGGGATCTTGGGGGACGTAAAACACATGGTCTTTGTATTCGGCCCTTCAAAAAGTGTGGTTGGTTCTGCACAAAACCTATATATATATATATATATATATATATATATATATATATATATATATATAGAGAGAGAGAGAGAGAGAGAGAGAGATAGTGGACTCTACCATAGTATTCAACGTATGAATGTCATACAGCTCAGTTCCTGGGAATCAACGGCCAGACACCAGCACATATAATTTGATTAGAGTGGATATTTATATAATTTAGAACCTATAATGGCGGCAATCCGCCGGAATACGGATCGAAAATAAGTTCAGTGTAAATATACAAAAACTGAAAGATGTGTAAGACAAGGGTGTGCCTTCTCGCCGGACTTATTCAACCTACGTATAGAGTGATTCGGTTCTGAAAGAATTAGAAGTATGACCACAATCTTAATAATATAAGATATGCAGATACAGAAAGGAAGTTACAAGAGCACCTACAGAAGGTGGTGAGAGGAAAGGAAGAAGAAAAGATTAATCATTAATTGCAAAAAGACAAAATGTATTCATGTCACCCACAAGAACAGTCCAACATGCGCATTACAGACTGGAGAAAACAGAATCAAGCAACTACAAAATGTAAATATCTGGGAAGTGTTTTAAAAAAGATGACGGAATGTGCGACAATGTTTACCGAATGTGCATTGGGATAACTAATGATGCTTTCTTGAAGCTAAGCAAAATATTAAGAAATAGAAAAAAAATTCGTTAGTAACAAAGAAAAGACTACTGAAGAGTAAATACTGGCTAGTCTAAGAAGAGATTTGAAGTAACAGCAAATGTGGTTCTGCAGAAGGAAGCTGAGAACATCATGGAATTAAAATGTGGGCAACGACAAACTTTTAGAGAAAATTGAAGCAAATTTTTAGGAACATGACGAAGAAAGACGACTTGGAAAATCTGATACTCACAGGACAGATTGAAAGCAAGCTGGGCAGAGAAAAAAAAACAACGCATAAATTTCCTAGAGAGGTCGAGTAAATAGATGGCGGATATTTTAGGAAAGGTAACAAAAATACAAATTATTAAGAGCTGCAGAAAACAGGAAAGTTGGGAGAGCCATGATCGCGCACGTTCTGAAGGGACACAGTACTTAGGAGAAGAAAAACGTCGATGAAATATGGTGTAACAAGTCATGTGCGACGCAGTGTATATGAATATATATTGTCATAAATATTGATTTCCCAGAAAATATCTAGGATTCATGAAATTGTGATTTGTAAATATGTTTTCAAGTGCTTTTTGTGCCTGTGTGCGCGCGTAGATATATGCGTGTGCAACATGAGTGGGTGCGGCGTGCGTTAAGTCGAGTTATTTCACAAGCGTAGCGTAATGAACTCGAAAATTAGAAATCGTGAGAAAGATTTTTTTTTCCTCATCCTCTTTGTACAACTGACGATATTTCCCCGTTGAATAGCTCGTTCGATCAGTTTCCCCGAGTTCTTTCACACGTCAATGTATTTACCAAAAAGTTCTCGGCCCTAACAAGGGGAACTGGCAACTTCGAATTTTAATGTGTGCTATTTTATTACGATTTTTGGGAAGAGCGTCGGTCTGCAAGGAACGGGAAACCCAGTCCTGAACAAGAAACAAGGGCTAGACCTCAAATCCTGTTCGAAAGATAACACGCTCTTTCCCAGAAACTGTAACTAAGGTCTGCTCAACATAGTTGCAGTATAAACCACAGGTGAGCTCTGTGGATGTTGAAGAAACACAAATGTGCCTGAGCGAGCGTCTTAATTAGGGATTGGCTATCCGCCTTAATAAATGGGCATGCTCGAATACGAGTAACCAGCTATTATATATATATATATATATATATATATATATATATATATATATATATATATGTATGTATGTATATAGCGACGGACGCTACTTGCTAACAAATAGTAATTTTAATTTATTTGTACAAACAGTTATTTCTGATGAAAGATTGAGGGCAATCTGAAATATCAAATATATATATATATAAATAAATAAATACTTTCATAAAATAAAACATTATTAATTTTTTAATTTGCAACTTTTTCTATATATATATATATATTCCTAGACGAACTAAAACACATAAAACAAACATTAGTCGACAATAATTTTCCCAATTACATCAATGATAAACAGATAAAAATTATTCTTACAAAAAATACACGATCCCCGTAACAAAAATACAACGCTTCAAAACATCAATATATTTTATTGCAACCAGATACACCGCAGTTATAAGCAGGATGAATTTTCTATAAGGAAAATCATTAAACACCATATTTCTGCTGTAACTTCCGGAAAACATGTAAGGTTCATAATATATTATAGAAAATCGAAGAGCGCAAAACTCGTCGTCACAAACCAAGATAACCCCGCCAAATCTAAATTAGCGGTGACCAATATATCATAATCTGTTACTTTTCAAAAAAAAATTACCTATATCAGACACACCACTACCTCCTTAAGTAGAGGTCTTACATGCCACCTGTCGCAGCAGAGTGCGATTAATAAACATTTATAAACTTATAATTTTCAAGAATCTTTAAAGAAAATTCTAGTTGATAATATAAAGATCCTTTTCAGGTCGCATGGTCGTACACTGTTCGTCATCTGGGGAGGGTTTTCTTATTAAACTTTATGCCTAAACTATCAATCTCACGCTATTTCGCTGAGGAGACGGTGTGTTAAAAGTGTTCTAAAAACAGAAGTCTTGCCCCGCTGAACTAGCCGCTAGAAAACCAGACTGTAAAATTAATATGTAGCAGTCACACAGAATTTCACCATTCAAAACACATCCTTCACAGTGGCTTGAAAAGTAGCCGAAAATCTTAGATTGCTGGAAAGACTCAATCAAAAGATTAGTTAAAGAAATAATATATATATATATATATATATATATATATATATATATATATATATATATATATATATATTACATGAATAAAAAATATTACATACAAAAAAACAGATATAGAAGTTAATGATTTAAATGGCGAGAATACATCTTCGCAAACAAATTTAATAAAGTACATTAACCCCGAACCTGTATATGAATGTTATGATCCCTGTTTATTAATTTATACAGGTTCGGGGTTAATGTACTTTATTAAATTTGTTTGCGAAGGTGTATTCTCGCCATTTATTTCTTGATCCTTCATAATGTTTTCTAATTCTTTCAAACCCAGTAACTCCCTGTATCTTAGTGGCTAGGTGTAAATTCAATTAACAAAAACAAAAATAAATAAAGCCAGTCGATGTAAAGAACTATTCTGAATTTAAAAACATGGAGAACGGCTCAATTATCTTTCCCACAGTTTCATAGTATTTCAGATTAAAAAAAATGGATGTTGTAGAGCCTACGTCTTGATGGAATATGGCACCTTAAAAACAGAATTTGTGATTTTGGTAAATGTATGAAATATCTGCTAAGCGTCTGTGAACATCGCGTTCACGTGACAAGATGAACATACTAAAACAACCAGTTTACTTCCTGTTTGTATTTCTGGGAAGAGGATTTATCCCTATTTACAATACTCCGTCTATTGCCTTTATTATTGTTGTTTTTGTCACAACGTTTCGGCCTTTATGCTCTCCGACCTTTCCCAGGTGTACATCGATCTGGGTAAACCTACAGGGAATGGAATTCTGAAGAGAACCCTTTATTAAATCTACGAGATTAAACTGTTCTCGTTCCACAGCTGATATTTACAGATATCGTCTCGTTCTCATGCTATTGAATACAGTTCAGTTATTGCACGCTTGTTTCCATTGAGTACAGGTACACACTGCCCAACGCAGGGATTGAAAGAAAACTCAAAGCTTTTATCCACTAGGCCATGGTCCAATAGGACAAGTTGCCGGGGCAAACTTAGAGCTTTAAACTTAAACATGCTTCTAATTAAGAAGACATTGCTGCTAGAGTTGGCTGTCATAACTTGAACCGTTTATTTAATCTAGTCCATGTACATACTACTCGTCATAGAGATTGAATTCACAGCCTCTGTGTCACCAAATTCACGAACCGACTCTCCAATCAACTATGTGATTGTTCTGCAATAATCTGTTTACTGTTTTTGAAACTTTGGGTATATCTTTTCAAATAATCTATCTATATTTTATCTAACTTCTTATATAAGCAATTGCCAATATATGGCTTTTTTTTTTTTTTAAAGTAATTCCTTTGGATTAAATCTGCGTTCCCCTTTTTCTTTCATTGCCAATTGTTTTCGCAATGACGAATGTTCGATCGAATACGCTTTCGAAGAATAATGACGTCCAGGAAAAAAAAAAGCCGAAATAAAAACAAAAAAAAAAAACAAATAGAAAAACAAGGAAGCAAGAAAAAAAACAAACAAACAAACAAACAAAAAAATTCCGCAAATCAAACGACAATATCAGTCAGTCCACCTAAGTGTTTATAGATTTTTTACTGATATGCAATGTGTGTTTTAAGAACAGATCTCTTACTTTGTTTTACATAAAATGGATTTGGGAAAAAAAATGATGGGGAAAATACAAGATAAGCAGTAGACATGAAAACGGAGATATATTTTGAAAAGAAACAGAAGTGGTTTGTTTGGAAAGGAAAGGAATAAAGAGAAAAAGGACAATAAACTCGAATCCGTTTATTGGGCTTTTATCTGTGGCGTTTTCAGCGTGCATTTCAGGCTTTGCATTTAAAGACAAATAATAAGGGGAAGTAATTCGGATGACAGTTATGAAAAATAAAAATAAAATGATTGAACAAAATTCTAGCAATAAACATTAAAACGAAACTAGATAAATAGAAGGATGGTAAGACATAAATTTCATTCCTATTGTGAATGATGAATTAAAGAGGAAATATAAAAGATAATGAGGAATCATTGGCTTAATAAGGATAAGTAAGAACATGTTTGTAGTTTGCAGAATTGACGCAATGGAACCATTTCTATAGACACTGTCATAGAGAGAGGGGGATTGGTTTGGAAAGAAGAAGGAGGAGGAAGAGGTGGTGAAGAAAGAGGGAAACGAGTAAGAGTAGGAGGTGGAAGAAGATGAGGAGAAGAGGAAGGATGGAGCAAAGAATAAGAAAAAAGAAGAGAGAAAAGCATGGAGTTTGGAAGAAGAAAAACTAGAAGAACGAGAGGAAAGGAAAGAGTAAGAGTAGGAGAAGATGGAAGGAGATGAAGAGAAGAAGGAGGGGAGAGCAAAGCATAAGAAACAAGAAGAGAGAAAAGGTTGAATTTTTGAAGAAGAAGAAAGAGTAGAAAAAGAAGAAGGAAGAAGGGAGAGAGTAGAAGGTGGAAGGAGATGAAGAGGAGAAGGAGGAGGAGGGAGCAAAGAATAAGAAACAAGATGAGAGAAAAAGGTTGAATCTTGGAAGAAGAAAGAGTAGAAAAAGAAGAAGGAAGAAAGGAGAAAGTAGGAGAAGGTGGAAGGAGATGAAGAGGAGGAGGAGAAGGGAGCAAAGAATAAGAAAAAAAGAAGAGAGAAAAGGTTGGAATTTGGAAGAAGAAAGAGTAGAAAAAGAAGAAGGAAGAAAGGAGAGAGTAGGAGAAGGTGGAAGGAGATGAAGAGGAGAAGGAGGAGGGAGCAAAGAATAAAAAAAAAGAAGAGAGAAAAGGTTGGACTTTGGAAGAAGAAAGAGTAGAAAAAGAAGAAGGAAGAAAGGAGAGAGTAGGAGAAGGTGGAAGGAGATGAAGAGGAGGAGGAGGAGGAGGAGGGAGCAAAGAATAAGAAACAAGAAGAGAGAAAGGGATGGATTTTGAAAGAAAGACTGGTAGGTGGAGGTGGAGACGCAAGAGAGGAAAGAGTAAGTGTAGGAGCAGGCGGAATAATGTTGAAGAAGATGAAGAGGGGAGGAGGAAGAGGAGGAGGAGGGAGTAAAGAATAAGAAACAAGAAGAGAGAAAAGCCTGGAGTTTGGAAGGAGGACAAGAAAGAGGTGGAGGAGAAGAAGGAAGAGGGTAAGAGTAAGAATAGGAGGAGGTGGTTGAAGATGAAGAGAAGAAATTGTAGGAGGGGGAAGTTAAGAATAAGAAAGAAAAGAAAAGAAGCTGAGGAGCAGAAGAAGAATGAGAGTAGGAGGCGGAGGATGAGGAGCAGGCTAAGTAAAAGAGGAGGTGAAGAAGAAGGTAGAAGCAAAAGAAGAAGAAAAAGAAGAAAGAGGAGAGGTAAAATGGAATAGAAAGAGGAAGGGTAGAATGGCGTAGAAACAAAGAAAAATTGATTGATTCTTTTTTACATTTTATCAACGCTTTGCAGATTAATTAAAGCTGGAAAAATATTTTTAGATTGTAAGAATTTTTTTTCGTGAGGGTAATTAATAATAGTTTAGTTATACAAGTCTTACAAATTAACCCATAGACGAGGAAAGATGAGGCAGATTCACAGATTTCCCAAATATGTCACGTAAGTGAATAAAACGGAACAGAATGGAACGGAACTTGGCTCTCCGATTAACAATTCCGAGGCCTTATCCATTACACCACCTGCACATCCAAGCTTAGAGCACCTTGTAATACCAAACGGTTACCCGTCTAGGTAGTGACTAAGCTGGACGTTGCTTAACTTCGGTAATCGTACGGGAACCAGTATTTCAACGTGGTGGCCATAATCCTGACGAGCAGATGAATTAGAGGATGATGAGACAAAGAAGGTGTAGAAGAAGAAGAAGAAGAAGAAGAAGAAGAAGAAGAAGAAGAAGAAGAAGGAGGAGGAGGAGGAGGTGTAGAAGAAGAAGGAGGAGGAGTAGGAGGAGGTGAAGAAGAAGAAGGAGGAGGAGGAGGTGTAGAAGAAGAAGAAGGAGGAGGAGGTGTAGAAGAAGAAGGAGGAGGAGGAGGAGTAGGAGGAGGTGAAGAAGAAGAAGAAGAAGAAGAAGAAGAAGAAGAAGAAGGAGGAGGAGAAGAAGAAGAAGAAGAAGAAGAAAGAGGAGGAGGAGGTGAAGAAGAAGAAGAAGAAGAAGAAGAAGAAGAAGAAGAAGAAGAAGAAGAAGAAGAAGAAGAACGTTGACGAGAAGTATGCGGGGGAAAATGTAGGTAACAAAAATAAGAAACGAATAGATAATGTATATATACAATGAGAATGAGGAACAGATAAAAAGAGGGAAGGAGTTAGAAAGGGTGAAAAAGGGAGAAAGCGATAAAGACATAGAAAGAGAGATACAGATAGAAAGGGAGAATGAGATAGAAATACAGAAAGAGATAAAGTGACAATGAGATATAGAAAGAGACAGAAAGAAAGAAAAGAGAGGGAAAGGAAGATAGTGATAGAGGGAGATGAAGATAGAATAGACAGAAACAGAGAAAGGGATATATATAGAAATAGAAACAAGGAAGAGTGTATATATATATATATATATATATATATATATATATATATATATATATATATATATATTGAATAAAAGACAGACCACGTTAAGATTCCATGTAATAAGCTATTTCACCATAACCCCTTTAACTGGGTTCTGGATCATCAGACTTTACTTCGAAAAGCTGAAATCTGGGTTATGGTGAAATAGCTTATTACATGGAATCTTAACGTGGTCTGTCTTTTAATCAAACATATCTGCTCTGAATTTTACATTGAGCTCTCTGGATATCATCCTCCTCAGGTCTACCCATACGGATTACCTAAATTTGAATAAACTCTCTCTCTCTCTATATATATATATATATATCAGGGAGAGATTACTGTTGTTCCAACGAGAGAAAGGTGTATAGAGAGAAAAGGCGTAAATGTTTTTGATTATAATGTGGATTTTTTTTTATATACGTTATTCTATATAATTTGCTACATTAGTTTCGGGTCTTGTGACCCTCATCAGACGAGAATTATTAATTAACGGAATTACTTTTTTTTTCTTTATGTTAAATCTTTTAAACATTGTCTTATTTTGTAGCAGTAGTCAACTGAATCCATCTTGGACTGACCGAAAAATGTTTGTTTTTTTTTTGCTTGAGGTGTCATAAAGGAATTAAATTTGGTGAGAGAATGGGAAAGAAAAGAAGATGTCTATGTTCTTATTTTTTATATCCACGTGTATATTTCCATTCCTTCATCTATTTTTATGTATTGTGAGTGTGTGTGTGTTTTTTTGCCAGAATATATATTCTTTCTCCATACAGTGCTACACAAAAGTATATAACACAGTACAAAAGATGTTTAGATATTTCTAACACAGATTAATGAAACTTTTACTGCTAATAATACATATGTTGAAGCCTTCAGTCAAACAATCAGATTTTAAAACAATCAATAAAATTATCCCACGAAGAAAAACCAATATTTAATAACGCAAAATTTTACAATACTTTTATTAAATCATCTATTAATATTTCGTAGCGTTTGGAGTAGTCCCCTATGAATTTCTTTCATGTTTCTTGGCTGATATTTTTCCATTCTTCACAACAAAATTCCTTTATTTCATGCAGATTTTGCGGTTTGCTTCTTTGAATACTTGGTTTCAGCTTTCTCCATAAATTTTAAATTTTGATTCTGATCTGGAGATTGACCTGGCCTTTTTTATTAGGTTGGTGCAAAAATAATGACGTAATAATGTCGTTTTTGACCTTAAAAAATACGTCAAAACGACATTATTACGTCATTATTTTTGCACCAACCTAATAGAACGTCTATTCTATTTAAACTTGATTTGGTAAGCTTTGCAGTATGTTTAGGGTCGTTGTCGTGTTGAAAGAACCAACTTGGTTTCAGTCCCAGCGAATATGCACTCTGAAGTAAATTTCCGCTCCAAAATATCCCTATAATATGCTCCTTTCATCATCCCTTCTGTTATTTCAATATCCCTCCACCTTGGACACTAAAGTAACTCCAAATCATGATTGATCCGCCCCCGAATTTTACGGTTGGCATAGTAATTCGTCAGCGAATATTCAGTAGCCATCTTTCTCCAGACCTTTGCCACAACATTGCTTCCAAAAATGTCAATTTTCGTTTCATCTGATCAGCGTACATTTCCCCAAATTGCGGCAGGTTTGAGACAATGCCCGTTTGCAAAATCCAGTTTAGCAAGGACATGTTTTCGCTTAAGAACTGTTTTTCCTTGGAGTTCTCGAAAAGATGTCATATCGTTGAACTGAAGAACTAATTGTGTCCATAATCACTTTTACTCCACTTAGACGGATATGTAATATAACTGGCTCTGATCTGGCATCTCGTCAACAGTCACTCTCTCACAGACGCGCCGTCACCTCTCTCTGTCTTTTCTACAAATACTTTCATGGTAATTGCTCCGATGAGCTGCTTTCACTGGTTCCCAGACTCCATGAATTCAAGCGCCCTACGAGGCTGGCATCCCGCTCCCACCCTTACACTGTAGAAACTTTTAAATGTAGCCGTCTCTTCTACTCCAATAGCTTCATATCTTTCCAATTACTGTTTCCCTGAGAGCTATAATCTCCAACTATTCAAATGTAATGTCAATCGACATCTCCAGTTACCTTGATCTATCCACTATCCTTCTCCTCATCCTTTCTTCTATCACTCCTATCCGCTCTCGCTCCAAATCTTCTGCAACCCCCCGCGTCCTAGTTGCTTCACGCCTTGCTCGGGGCTAATGCTTAATATATATATATATATATATATATATATATATATATATCTCCAGTTACCTTGATCTATCCACTATCCCTCTCCTCATCCTTTCTTCTATCACTCCTATCTGCTCTCGCTCCAAATCTTCTGCAACCCCCTGCGTCCTAGTTGCTTCACGCCTTGCTCGGGCTAATGCTTAATATATATATATATATATATATATATATATATATATATATATATATATATATATATATATATATATATATATATATATAT
The DNA here is from genome assembly GCA_903632075.3 of Acanthosepion pharaonis. Lineage (NCBI taxonomy): Eukaryota > Metazoa > Mollusca > Cephalopoda > Sepiida > Sepiidae > Acanthosepion > Acanthosepion pharaonis. Next base: position 2,056,896 of record CAHIKZ030004986.1, on the reverse strand, counting down.
ATATATATACAGTTACCTTGATCTATCCACTATCCCTCACTTCATCCTTTCTTCTATCACTCCTATCTGCTCTCGCTCCAAATCTTCTGCAACCCCTTGCATCCTAGTCGCTTCACGCCTTGCTCGAGGCGTAAAGCTTAAAAAAAAAACTTGCTTCTAGTCGTCCCTGAAGTTCTTGAGGCGTAACTCGAGGTTCATTGCCAACTTTAATAATATTGCCGTCAGTTCTGTTACATTTCTAAGACGACCAGAGCTTTTTTGGGGGGGAGGGCGTGAATGGAATGACATGTCTTCCAGTGACGACCTACCGTAGCAACTGAACTCAATGGCACATCTGACTGATTAGATATCTTCCTATAATCAAGTCCATTTGTATGAAGGTCAACAATATGTTTACGGTGGTCTTGATCACCGTAAACATATTGGACCTCCATTTTGTTAATGTTTGAAGGACGTTTGATAGAAAAAGAATGACGCAATACTTTTAATCATTCCTAAAAGTATTCATAAAATTAATCTGGAACGTTCTAAAAACCAACCTCATCTTAATTTGGAACATTGTAGTAAAATTCTGACACTTTTATAAAAAAAAATCTGTTGTAAATAAAAAAAAAAGGTGTTAACATTTGAGTTACTAAATATCTTCGCAGAACACTTTTTTGAAGTTATTTTTTTTAAAATCTGACTGTTTGTCTAAATGTAGTCATTTTTCAAGCATAGCTTTGGCACAAAGCTGAAAGTATAGGGCATCTAGTGAGGATCGAACTCACATTTCAGTTGTAACTGATCCAGCGAGACAAGCTTGCTAACCATCACACCACACCGAGGTGCCCTCTTGCGACTCTTTGTAGAGATTTTCCAAGCATAGCTTAGATGTAGCACAAGGCCGAAAGTATGGGTCATCTAGTGAGGATCGAACTCACTTTTCAGTTGTAACTGATCTAGCGAGACGAGCTTGCTAATTGAATACCTAAATATATGTTCCACGAGCAGTAAAAGTTTAACTAATGTAACTGTAATAGCACTGTATATACTGTATTATTAAACAGACACATTTATAATATATATATATATATATATATATATATATATATATATATATATATATATATATATATATATATATATATATATATATATATATATATATATATATATATATATATATATATATATATATAAGAACTTTGTAGGGTTGATGTGTGCGCGTGCGTGTAGTCTGTCTAATGTGTTTGTTTTGGCCTGTAATGTATGTATATATTGGTTCGCCATACATATATTATATTATTTTAATGAAAGCTATATCGTAAATGTAAGTATTTTGTGTGTGTGTGTGTGTGTGTGTGTGTGTGTGTGTGTGTGTGTGTGTGTGTGTGTGTGTGTGTATGATCCGACTAATGTGTTTTGCCACTATGTGTATATGGTGTGGGGTTATGATTTGTTTTGGTGCTGGTTTAAATTTGTCTATGATGCTTTTTTTTTTACTATTTGGAGGTAGATTAATTGTTTGTTTTATATATATATATATATATATATATATATATATATATATATATATATATATATATATATATATATATATATATATATATATTTTCAGACTCGATAAAGTACTTAATTATTGTTATCAAATAATAATAATTTCACTAATAATTTCACTTGTATATCATTGCTTGAACCGGCTTCTAACGCTCTAGAGTGAGCGGCTTGGTGATAGTAGTCGTGGTTCCAGGGAGCACAGTCCTATGGTTACAGAGAAAGTCAGTTGAGTTCCACCACGGAATATGTGAGTGAGCGGCGTTGTTTTTTCTCGGCTATTTATATATTTATATTTATAAATATTTATAGAAATAGCCGAGAGATAAAAAACAACACTCGTGGGCTTACGATTGCGTTTAGCATGAAACAGCCTGTCGCCTCTCAGTGTTGACTTCAATGTTCACTTTTATATTTACACACACTCTATCTCTATATTGAGCCTTTTATCCCATAAATATAGCACACCTTAAGAGTATATTTTCATATATATATATATATATATATATATATATATATATATATATATATATATATATATTTATGCAGAGAGAGGAAATAGATAAATAGAGGAATAAATAAATAAATAAATAAATAAAACCTTTTAAAATCCGTGGATCGATCCGGAAGAAGTTTGGAAATGATTAAAAGAACTGGAAATCCAAAGAAGAATTGCAATATTTTTAGATATTCCCTTCTTCTATATGAATCAAGAATCCATTATAAAAAACAATCCGTCGGTGCAAAAGTATTGACAAAATTTGAAGTAACTAGACCGGTTCTGACGATGCGAAGATTCGGTAAATTAAAAAAAAGAGAAAGAAAAATTCGTCTTTGCTAACATGTTCATCATTGGTGTTCTCAGTATCTTGCTGCATTTCTTCTACCTGAAGTCTCTCTCCCCTCCATCTGTGATGCATTCTCTAGCATTCATTACAAGATATTGCATAACAGTTCAGTTTCTTTGCTTTCAATGAAATGTCCATGTTTCTTTATACTTTGCTTAGCTTTTGGAAGGCATCATTCGCTATCCGAATGCTTTGTACGGATTTCAGTGTTACACTTTCCATCTTCTGTTAAACCAGAATATCTTCCCAGATATTTAAATTTTTGCACTTGTTAAACTTTGTTATGTCCAATTTGTAATTCGCATGTTGGGATGTTGCATTTACTGACAAACATACAGTCTGTCTTCTTACAATTGATATTTAATCCTTTGTTCTAGGGGTTGTAGCACCTGTTACGGTCCCAGCAATGGCAAATAGCCCTCCCCCCAACAGGTAAAAAAAAAAAAAATGAAAATATAAATATGCATTTTATATAAAAAATGACCAATACTATATATTTACAGTAAAATGACCAACCTGTTTTATCTGTAGATGGGGGCATACAACGGCGTTCAAAATATTTAAATTCTGGCATTAAATAACCCATAGAGGTGTTGACATGCTGTTAAACAAAATCAACTAACCAATCATTCAACCATTCTTCTCGCTTTCCTTTACAAAATTCTCTAAGAGTTCCTGTAATATCCACTAAGTGGCTGCTATCAACAATGTGTTATCTTCGTATATAATGTTAAGATCGTAGCCACCGGCCATGGAGACAAGAAGGACATCTAATTATTACAGTATTGCTTAACTGTAAAGGTCGAATAAGTCCGGTCAGAATAGCTTGTCGGGTCAACTGGAAGTTTCCATATCAAGAGTCCGGAGACGAATAGCCCAAATCAGTTATTTTCGCATAGGCTCCGAGTGGTACTTCCGGTATCGTTGAAAACATTTAAAATATAACACAAATTATTTCTCGAACACTGACAGTGTTTCCCTTGCGTTTACGAGGGACTTTTTTTTGTGAGCCAGCACCTGCTTCAAGGAAGCTATAAATACAGACTATAAAGTAAACAAGAGGCAGTTAGCGAATGGATTACGCGATGTCAACCCAACCGATTTACTAATACGCTGAAACATTTCAAGCTTCTCTGATGTAGACTTAACAATTAGTTCAAGGTATGAACTTTTCCTCTTTCAATGGTTTTATTGAACACGCTTCAATGTGGGTCTGGTCTTTTCCGTATTCAAGGGCTTTATTTAAACACACTTCAAAGTATTTTTTGTCTTTGAACTTTCATGGTTTTATTAAACACACTTCAACGTGTTTCTGTATTTTTCCATTTTCAGTGGTTTATTTAGACGCACATATATGTGTTTATATAGCTTTCCCTTTTCAAAGGGTTGTTATTAAACACACATAAATGTGTATATATCATATTTTACCTTCTAAATGTGTATATGTGAAGTTACCTTTTGTTTCAAGGGTCTTATATTCACCACACGATGTATAAAATATCAAAATAAATTATTTGTTGATAAACAAATCTTAATCGTCTTTTTTTATTTTAAATTCACTTACTTTGCTTCGTCATTGTGTTGTACATGAGGTAAAGATTGCTTTATTCCGGACAGCACCCGGAATAAATAGTAATCGCTGCCACTATCTTATATTTAAAATATTTATAGAAATAGCCGATATTAAACAACCCCAGCAACCAAACACTTTCCGCGACCCATAAATCAACTAGAATTATATATATATATATGACTGCTCCTGAGAAAGTGTGCACACCCAAAAAGCTAACTGATTTAAGAAACTTTTAATAGTGTTTCCCTTTCTCTATTCTCCTAGACAAGTTGCGGGTAAAGGCTGAAGAGGCCAGTCTGATTTACTATTTAACCCATATCTGGGGGGTTCTTGGTTTTTATATTTTCGAACTGACTATTTGCTCGAATGTGAATGTAATGGAGCTCGCCAGGTACGCGAACCCGGTACCCCGCTAGAGCCGCTATCCATTTAATCACCCGTACATCCTTGCAATTTATGGATAAATAAATAATCACATAGTAACAATGGCGGAAAAAAGATAGTGAGCAGATAGTAACAGCGACAATGTCGAAAAGGTTTTTGAAACGTTTTGTGAATTTTGACATGTACCGGATTTTAAAGGCAGAGTCGTTTTTAAGCCGAAATTCTTCACAGCAAACACGCAATACTTCCTTGGTTTCGACATTTTGTTTTGTTTAACTTAGTTAACTGATTTTTCATTGAAAAATCCCCACAAACGCCTATTTGCACGAGAATTTCGCACGCAGGTTTTACCACAGAGCAGAGCGACACGAGTTAAGAGAGTACATTTCTAAAGCTGTTCTTCCAGGATAGTCCGTAGCAAATAAAGATACATCAGTCTCAGAACTATCCTCACAAAAGAAGATAGTTGATAAGGGAACCCGTTTCCTATGTTTTCGACCACCAACGGTGGGGAAATATTGCCTAATAATCTGCGAAGAATTATTCCGAATTTGGAAAAAAGTCGATCAATAGAATTAATTCTATAGATCGACTTTTTCCAAATACAACATATGACTTAAAGAACATTTGCTACCTAAATACACACAATATGAGAAAGAGATTGGAGGCGACGGAGATGTGGTTCTACAAAAGGATGCTAAGGATATCATGGACCGAGCATGTGAGCAACGATGAGGTCTTAGAGAGGTTACAAACAATGAGGAGGCTTATGCTTAACATCAGAAAGAGGCAGCTGAAGTTTCTGGGACACATAATGAGGAAAGAGGGCCTGGAGAATCTGATACTCATAGGGCGAATAGAGGGAAAGAGAGACACGGGAAAGCAGCATGTGACATACCTGACCAGCTTGAGCAGGTGGATGATAGAACGTGCTCAGGAGAAGGAAGCAGAGGAAAGGAGTTTGCTGAGAGCTGTAAGGGATAGAGGGAGGAGGAGAGTCATGATCGCCTACGTCCTGAAAGGACATGGCACATGAAAACAAAAGAAATACTGGATGTAACAGCAAAATTGTCCAAATTGTGTAACGGCACAATTGCCCATACCATATATATTTAATATCTAAGAAAACATTAAACTATTTGAGTTTCTTTTTTCCAGCTTGTTAAATAAGGGCCATCTTGATACCCTTTGCCGTACGAATCTTTGAAAAACCCATTAAGTTATTGTTATGGTCCAGGTTAAGACCAAGAAAGAACAACACAAACACAAGAGTAGAAATAACGAAGGTATATTACACGAAATAATAATACAAGATGTGGAAGATGTTAGTATGACTGTCAGTCTGGTTTGGAGTGAACTACTATCGGCTCTACTCGATTCAGTATCTAGCCCTTCTCCGCCACGAGGGTTGCATGTGGCACAAGGCCGAGTTTAAGGTGGGTTTCCCGAGCCCGTAGGCTCGGTCAAAAAATGCCCGTAGAAACCGTATAAACGGGATCGGGTTGGTGAACCTCCCCGAATGAGGCTCTGCCCTTCGGCGGGACCTCGTCCGGGTTCCTCTCTGCTCAGAGTCAAAGAGTTCGACCGTCAAGCGGAGAAGCTCGGCTCGATTCGGTATCTAGCCACCCTCCCAACGAGGGTTGCATGTGGCACAAGGCCGAGTTTAACGTGGGTTTCCCGAGCCCGTAGGCTCGGCCAAAAAATGCCCGTAGAACCCGTATAAACGGGATCGGGTTAGTCATTCTCCCCGAACGAGACTCTGCCCTTCGGCGGAACCTCGTCCGGGTTCCTCTCTGCTCAGAGGCAGAGAGTTCGACCGTCAAGCCGAGAAGCTCGGCTTGATTCGGTATCTAGCCACCCCCCACGAGGGTTGCATGACACAAGGTCATTTTTTTTATCGTGGGTTTCCTGAGCCCGTAGGCTCAGCCAAAATATGCCCGTATAACTCGTAAAAACGAGATCGGGTAGGTCATTCACCCCGAACGAGATTCTGCCTTCGGCGGAACCTCGTCCGGGTTCTTTTCTTTCAGAGGCAGAGAGTTCGACCGTCAAGCCGAGAAGCTCGGCTCGATTCGACCTCTCTCTTGAGAGGCGTAGTATACATAGTGTTAGGAAGAGTTCATTCTGTAGTTATAGGTCACGACCCATGACAGTTATTCAGTTCGAAACAGAACAGATTAAAATATCACTGTCTCACCAGGTGAGCAATGGTGAAAGGAATAAGATCATTCAAGGCTTCAGTTATTTTGTCACGATTCATACTCTGGCTTCCATCTTCAAAGTCCATTGAAGAAACATCAATCGAACGCTGAATAAATTTTAAAAAGATGGCGTCATAGAAAGGAAAACAGGGTCAGGAGGTCACAATAGGAATAGGGATCATCATTTCAACTTAGAGCTAAAGAGATCAATTAGAAAAGATCCAACTCAATCCATAAGACGTTTGGCAGATCATCTTCATTAAGTTGAAAAATTATCTTAGAAATATATATATATATATATATATATATATATATATATATATATATATATATATGTCAGGTCATCCCATAGGTTCTGTCCGAATTTTAACTTTTTGTTAAAAAGAACGAAATTTAAAGAGTATTTTATAATTTCTAATGGAGCTGAACATTATTTTTATGTTTAGATGCATTTAAACTGATCAAATTTTATTTCGGAGAACAATAAAATTAAATTTTGTTTGATTAAAACACTGCTAACATGGAAGTATCCAAGAATCATTTGAGGCATATAATGCTTTATGAGTTCCAGAAAGGAAACTCAGCAGCCGAAGCGGCTAGAAACATTCACTCAGTTTATGGAGAGGAATGTGTGAATGAAAGAACCTACAGAAGATGGTTTGAAAAATTCAGAGGTGGAGATTTCACCCTTGAAGGTGAAGATCGAACCGGGCGTCAAGTTAAGTTTGATGAAAAGTTTCTTGAAGCAAATCCTGCTTTATCAGTTGAGGAATTGGCAGTGGTTCTCAGTTCAAACCATACAATTGTTCTTTGTCATCTTCAACAACTTGGAAAAGTTCCTAAACTTGGAAAATGTGTGCCTCATGAATTGTCTGAAAACAACCTCAATTCCCGAGTTGACATCTGTTCTTCTCTCCATTCTCGACAACTTGTTTCACTTTTTTGGGATAGACTTGTGACTGGCGACGAAAAATGCATCTTTTATCGAAATGTTAAGCATTGTATGCAGTGGCTTGGTAAAGGGGAAGGACCCCAGCCACATGCGAGAAGGGAACTTCATGGACAAAAGGTTCTTCTTTCAATGTGGTGGGATCGACAAGGAATAATCCACTTTGCATTCTTACCACCTAATGCAACAATTAATGCTCAAATATACTGTCAACAATTAGAGCGTTTGAACCAAGCTTTGAAGAAAAAAAGACCTGCTCCTGTGAATCGAAAAGAGGTGAAGTTTCATCAGGACAATGCGCGACCGCACACAGTAAGAATCACGTCACAAAAGATAGAAGAACTTGGTTGGGAGAAAATTCCTCATCCACATTTTTCTCCAGATCTTGCTCCTTCAGACTACCATTTGTTTCGTAGCTTGCAGAATCATTTGGAAGAAACAGCTTTTGTAACACAGGAGGAGGTTAAAACTGACATTTGTGAGTTCTTCGAATCAAAGCCAAAAGAATTTTACAATAATGGAATTAGTAAGCTTGTTAATAGATGGAAGGATGTCATAGATAATCAGGGAAAATACATTGTTGATTGAATCTGTAATTAAATGTAACATTTGGTCACTTGTTTTCTTTATTTAAAATCCGGACAGAACTTATGGGATGACCTGATATATATATATATATATATATATATATATATATTAAATGTAATTATTTATTGAAATTAATTAATTTCTATGCGTCATGAGCTTCTGAGCCTTATCTATAATTATCTATAATTACTTAATGATGAACATGTCATTTTCGTTTATGATCGATTTTATGACTATTCTTCTATTAAACTTGGAGAGTAATTCTTATTACTCAAACTAGGTTCCATTAATGTTAGAAAAATCTAGAAGAATTCCAGTAAGACATCTTAGTCATTTGTAATGGACAATTTTGCTTTTACACGATTTGAACATTTTTGCTGTTACACCCCGTATATATATATATATATATATATATATATATATATATATATATATATATATATATAATCTATTAAATAATAGACACGAGTTAACGGTTTTTTGTAGGCATCATCAGATTTTTGGTTTGAATTATTAGATAAAAAAAAAAAAAAAAAATTATATAACTTGTTAAACAAATAGCCCAATCATCAGATTCATAGTAGGAATAATTAACTACAAACATGCATACAACATAACACCCTTCATAATCCATAGCCCAAATAAGAAGTTTAAATACCTTACATAATAGATAACCCTTTATGAAGTCGTCAAAAATAAACGTTACGAAAGTTTTTTTTTTTTTTTTTATATGCACAATTCCCTTTCATAATAAAATAAAATAAAATAAATAAATAAATCTCCATAGACAAACAAACTAGACGAAGGTTTATACATCTTCCGTTTCATTTTAGACACCCCTACCTTTCCCCGACTTGACATCTTGAAAGTATCTCTATACCGCTACTTATTATTAACACCCTACACTCGCCTACCCAATTTAAACAATTCGCCCTTGCTGTTACCATGGAGATTTTGATTTCAATTTTTAAAACAAGTAAATTTCAGATATACGTTATTCCAACAAAAATTTCGCTTGAAGATGGAACGGAGCCCATTTTAATTTAAACTCAATTTAATTTAAAGGATTATATTGAAGTTTTCGGCTCTTGTTTTGAAACATGAGACCTCTTATGTAGCGATTTGGAATCATATTTTTAAATAAATAATTATATATATATATATATATATATATATATATATATATATATATAAATATGTGGTGCAGTTCAATTTATATTACAATGTATCATTCATACGAAAAAGAGATTAGTAAAGTTAATGATATAAAATGGCGTAAACTCTTCGCAAACAAAATGTTAAAGTTGCATTAACCTACGAACCCCTCGATGAATATTATGATCCTCGTTTTTAATAACTACAAGCTGTATAAGGTTTTTTTTTTAATCTGCAAGTACTTTCAACCGTACATTCGGTCATCCTCAGGCATGGAAATTATTTTGTTTTTAGTAAAATTCAGGTAGCATCAGTGACGAAAAAAAATCAAAAGTGGATCGAAATATGTTGTTTAGAAATGTGTCATTGTTAACAACATTTAGAGCATGCAGACGAAAAGCTAAGGTTGAATTTTTTGAAAATTTAAGAGAGTGCGTTTTTTCTTCTTTTTTTTTTTTTTACTAATATGGTAATTTGAGAATGAATGTATAGTTGAAAGTCTGTGTTTAACTCGTTTGTAAGTATGCCGAAAACTTTCTTCATGGATAGAATAAAAATGTGTAACACAAATTTTTGGCGATATTGAAGATTAAACATTTAATTATGAAGTGGTATAAATATATATCTGGATAACATTTTGCTTACGTTATCTGTTCTATAGGATAATCACACATTACGTAAGGATCATCCCAGTAAGCTTGAATGGAAAATAAGTTTACTTCATTTGGATATCAATTTAATTACTCTATCTGTTTTAAGCTCTCTCATAATAATGGAGGCCCACATAATTTTGAAACGAAATAAACTTACTTAATTTTGATAACAATTTTATTATTTTATATCTTCTAAAAGCTTGTTTTATAGGATTTGTGGTTTTATATATCTAGTAAATATCGTAATTTAAAGAGAAATATTTGAGAAAGTAATAACGTGTTACCAGAAAGAAAGAAAAAATGAATGTTAAATATATTTAAATATTATTTATACAAATATGTAATCACATTTATTTTCAACAACTGCGGTCCAACTGGGAGGTAATTTTTTAATGCCACGCTTAAAGAAATCCGAAATTTTATTTTCCGGAAATAAGTGAAAAAATGCTTTTAACCTTTCTGTTGTTTCTGAATGTTCTGCCACTTATAAAACTGATCGAAACATTTGTAAATCTATATAGAATAAATCGGGTGGGTATTTAGAATATGGAAGGTCTTCTCAACCAAAACATCTCTTTTTTTGTTTGGTGGGGGAAGTATTTTTGCAGCGTATTCACTTGCATTGCTATTGAGGAGAATAAAACCATTTTTGTTTACCAAGGATATTATTCCCTGTAAATATTCGTTTAAACGATCAAATTGACAATAAGCATATGTAGTCATGGTTCTTTCAAGTACCACTAGATCGTAATGGACGTCAATTTTCATATTCCGTTAGACTCAAAGCAAGCATTTCAGTGGACGGAATCCTAGTTTTTGTTATTGGCAGTGGTTTCACATTTTGTGATAACCAGTGTCTTTACTTTGGACATACAAAACCCATTTTCATCACCTATAACAATGCTGTGCAAAAATTAAATCTTGACATACCTACTTAACGTATTACTGTAAATGGTAGGATGTTATATTTTGTGAAAGCTCAGTAGAAATTCAAATATCCCTATATGCAAGTTTTTATAAACTCGCTTGAAATGGCACATTAATTTTTGCGCTAAATCATCGTGCTTTGACGTAGATGAAATTCAATAGATCCTTTCAAGGACTCTTCATTCGGAATCATCTGCCAGAGGGAAGCTCGGTGTAGTTGTTACAATCTCTTTTTTATAAGCCTTTTAAACTATGGCTTTCATATAAGAGGATATACTCTCTCCATATGCCATGTACAAATGATTTCAAATGTCTCAGTAACTGTACTACACTTTCGAAATTTATACGGTAAGCAATGACGAATATTTATAATTCTACATGGGGTTAATCTCTAAGGTGAGCTATAAATGAAACTTTTATCGGATTCCTATGATAAACTACATTTAGACGTAGATTCATATAATTTCAACTTCAATACTTCCTTGATTGATTGGCTAATAACTTATAGCGGTGAGATACAAAACTACCTTCCGAATAATCAAATATATTTACTTCATTATCTGTCCATATTTCTGAGATGAAGTATTATGTGCATTATTTACATTATTCGGACTATTGTCCTCATCTTTGTCGCCATATTTATTAGAACGTTTCGGCCGTTGTACGCTCCGGCCTTCTTCAGGCGGTTGGAATGTCGAACTGAACCCTTTATTTCAATGACACATGGTACAGTGGATAAAGGCGTTAGTTAGATCCAGTGAAAGGACCCAAAAAGTGTGAGTTCAATACCCGGTTAAGGTAGAGGAGAACATTCAGATGAGAATTAACAGGTGATAATTGATAACTGAGATCCATTAAGCTTGGCACGTGGAACTAGAACAGTCTACCCCGGTGATCGAAATAAAGGGTTCAGTTCGAAATTCCAACCACCTGAAGAAGGCCGGAGCGTACAACGGCCGAAACGTTGTAATAAATATAGCGACAAAGATGACAATAGTCCGTATAATGTAAGTAATGTATATTTACTTCATTTTGATACCTTAGATCCAGTGAGAGGACCCAAAGAGTGTGAGTTCAATACCCGGTTAAGGCAGTGGAGAACATTCAGATGGGAATTAACAGGAGATAACTGATAACTGACATCCATTAAACATGGCACGTGGAACTAGAACAGTCTACCCAGTGAGCGAAATAAAGGGTTCAGTTCGACATTCCAACCACCTAAAGAAGGCCGGAGCGTAAAACGGCCGAAACGTTGTAACAAATATGGCGACAAAGATGAGGACAATAGTCCGAATAATATAAGTAATGTCTATTTACTTCATTTTGATACCAGTTTCCATATTCTGTCTGTTCTAAATCTTTTTTCTATGATTGAACACCTTATCAATCGACACTAATTTTGAAAATAAATAAGATTATTTTAGTTTGATAAGAGTTTAATTTCAAACTACTCCAATCAATACTGGAAAGAGCGATAACAACTATCAAGCGCGAGAAACATATTTTTTTCCGAAAAATTGTTTCAAATGAAAGATTTTATAAATTTCAAGCGAGATCACTACTCACTGTTCGGTCAACGAATGCCAAATATTTCTTCATATGTAAACGGCTAATATAACTATTATCAACTGATCTAAAAACTTTCTAATCAATCAATGTACGTTTATGTTACAGCATATAACGCTTGTTTTCGAGCGAGGTTCGAATTGGTGTAGATAGTTAGGACTATCGGTCGCTTCACATGACTTCCCCGTTTTTTGATCAGAAGTAGCGCTCTGCCTTTCGTGTTTTTTTTTTGTTTAGGATTGGGTTTCCGATTCCTGCTAAAGTTTTATCGTTCGTTTTCACTCCTCGTAAACTCCTTGCGTCTTAGTAGAATTATCGCCTTGCACGGGGTGAAATGATTTAAAAAAAAAAGCGTAAAAGCGTCGTTGCTGATGTAGCATTCTTTACTTGAGACGGCAAAAAAGACGCTCGATTTTGACCTGCTCGCTGAACTTCCGCCAATAGAAAAAAATATTTTCTCTTATTTTACACTACGATGACTTTGGTTTCACTCAGAAACCATTAACAGAGTTTGTTTTTGTTAAGACTGAGCGAAATAAACTGACTATTAATAAAACAAAAAAGGTATTCTACCTGATTGGTTTTAGCTTTCTTTTAAGTACTTTTTTATTTATTTATTCTAGAGTAAAAAATAAAGATTTCTCTAAAAGTGCTCAGAAATTCGATGGCTTGGTTATTTCACAAATTTTTCACGTCCTGCCACAGATGAAATGTCGGAAATGCAAGGAGATGAATTGGCTATTTTTTTATACCGGAACGTACCTATTTCTATTGTAAATAGACTCTCCCACAGATAATAAGTAGTAGTAGTAGCAGTCGCCAGTAGAGCTCACTGAGTTGGTCTGAGTTCAGTCTGAAGTTGGACGACAAGCTGACCGGTTGAACTCTCTGCCGTCGGGCGGGGAGGAACCCGAACAAGGCTACGCCGAAGGTCGGAGTCTCTTTCGGGGAGGTAAAAATTGTTTCAAATGAAAGATTTTATGAATTTCAAGCGAGATCAGTACTCACTGTTCGGTGTATTTACTTTTATTTTACCGTCTTTGTCCAGTATCCTCTTACTACCAAGTTAGTGGTAAGAAGAGAGTGCCTGTGAGAGGAAATCCAAGAAAAAACCTGAATGATGAATGTGCAGTTCCAAAAGTTATGCATGGTGGGGGTTTTGTGATGATGTATCATTATTTACATCGACACTTATAACAGAGGTGATTTCGGAATACACAGTATTGCCTGAAATAGGTGTTTTTGCCCTAAATTGACATGTGATGACCATTATTGATCTGTCATCTATCCCATTTTCATCCTTCAGTCAAGTTCCTCTCCAAAGTTTAGTTTTGTTGGTGGGCATAAAGCGAATATAGGTTGCATTCACATTCCGTGTCTAACAGAAATATTTCCCATTTGTTAGATTAAGATTTAAACTGTTTTATCTTAAAAATGATTAAAGATATCTTACTGGAATTCTCCGAGGTTTTTCTAACATTATTGGACTCTACTTTGGGCAATTAGAATTTATAATTACTCTCCAACCTTAACAGAAGAATCTGGATTTAATCGATCAAAAAAATGAAGTTGATATGTTCATCATTAAATAATCACTGCTAAGGATGGGAAGTTCATGAAGGATTGAAATAAAGTTCATATATATATATATATATATATATATATATATATATATATATATATATTCTAGGATCATTTTCAAAATTATTCAAGATTATCTTCGTCCTATTTAATCTTCTAACTTTCTGTCCTGGAGTAAGAAACTACCTCAAACGTTTCAGGTACGATTTCATTTTCAGGTCTTTTTTTATTGCTCTTTGGACTGTCATAGCTGAAATTCCTCTCTCACATGCCACACGTCTTATGAATTGTTGGATCTTTTCTAATTTATCTCTTTAACTCTAAATTGAAATGATGATCCCTATTCCAGTTCTGACCTTCTGATCCAGTTTCGCTCTCTACTGTTCCATCTTTTTTAAAATTTATTCACCGTTTGTTGATGGTTCTTGAATAGACTTTGAATATGAAAGCCAGAGTATGAATGTTGGTAACATTACTGAAGGTCTGAATGATCATTTTTCTCCTACCTTTGCTCAAAACAAAACGATTTTAGCCTGTTATCTTTCTGTCTGAATAACTCAAAGTGTTTTTAACTGATTCTTATATCTAATGGTGACAAGAAAACCTAGAAAAGAGAGCCATGGCTTTAGTCGCTTTTTAGATATTAAACAGTTTGTAGGAGGGGAAATTATGCTGTTACACGATTTGGACAATTCTGCTGTTAGACTTGATATATATACACACATACATGTATATATATATATATATGATAAAATATATATTTTATTGTGAAATATATGTATGGGTTAAAGTGATAAATATCAGAATGCGTGTGTAATTGTATGTCTGCGTATTTGTGAATGTATGTATGTTTGAGTGCGTATTTATGCGGATGCTTGTCTGTGTGTATTGTTTCTGTTAGTTGTGTACCAGGCTGATTTCCCGTTGACTTAATGACATGTTAAATTTTACTGTTTTAATCTATCTATCTATCTATCTATCTATCTATCTATCTATCTATCTTCATTCTTATCTATCTATCTATCTATCTAGCTAGCTAGCTAGCGAGCTAGCTATCAGTGTCAGTTCATATTCATCTATCTGTGTTGGTTCATATCTATCAGTCTGGCTATCGTCTTCCTATTTGACTCTCTCTCTCTCTCATATATATATATATATATATATATATATATATATATATATATATATATATATATATGCGTGTTTGTGTGAAACAGTATCTATCTATCTATCTATCTATCTCTATCTATCTATCTATCTATCTATCTATCTATCTAAGGATATATATGTATATATATATATGTGTCTGTGTGTGAGTTTATATCTTTATATCTATCTATGTATCTCTCTCTCTCTATCTGTCTACATATGTGTATATCATTTCATATCTATCTATCTATCGATCTGTCTCTCTGTATATCTATCTATCGATCTGTCTGTCTGTCCTCTATCTGTCTATCTCTCTCTCTCTCTCTCATATATATATATATATATATATATATATATATATATATATATATATATAGGTGTTTGTGTGAAACAGTTCATATCTATCTATCTATATATATATATATATATATATATATATATATATATATATATATATATATATATATATATATATGTGTGTGTGTGTGTCTGTGTGTGAGTTCATATCTATATATCTATATCTATCTATCTCTCTCATCTATCTACATATGTGTATATCATTTCATATCTATCTATCTATCTATCTATCTCTCTCTCTCTCTATATATATATATATATATATATATATATATATATTGGGGGAAACAAATATTCGTATGAATACAAATTTTTAATTTATTATATTCCCAATTAATGAATAAACATCCTTTTCATATAATTAGCTGTACACAGATGCATAATAACTAAATATGCATAGAAAACAGAAAAATAGTTTGCTATAATAGAAATAAATCACACTTATATATTTTAATGTTCGAAAAATATATTCGTACAATGTAAATTTCATATTTTAAAATTTTAAAATCGTTTTAATACTTTAGAGTATTCAAGTGAAATATTGTAGAATGTTGCAATAATGTTATCAGTCGTTATTTTTAACCTAAAAATACAACAGAACATTCTGAAATTGATATTTGTTCAAGAAGGTTTTCATCATGGCAAGAGATAAATAACTGACAAATTCGCAAAAAAGAACTGTTTGTTAAGCACTGGAAAGAAGATAAAAGTTTCAGGAAAATCTGAGACAACATGCATATGCCTTTTACTACAATTAGTTCATTCATTGCAAGGTATAAAAACTCAAAAACTGTTGAAAACCAATGAAGAACTGATGCTTCACAGAAGATTTATGCAAGATTTTCGAGGAAATCATTAGTTTCAAAATCATTAATTTCGTGTCAATTTAAACAAAATCCAGTGGTCACTCGGCAAGAGCTGAAGTATGATTTGCTTTCATCTGGAATCTGTGTCATTAAATGAACAATAATCAATGAAATTCATAGGAACAATCTTGTCACACTCTCCTCAGAAAACTTCACAGCTATTGAGAAGACACGGAAATGCTAGGTTGAAATTCGTTTGTGACCATAAGTATAAGGAAACGTCGTATTGGGAAAGATTATTACGGACAGATGAAACCAAAATTGAGTCGTTTGGGCGTAATTCTAGAAATCATGTATGGAGGAAAGATGGCGATGCCTTCAAACAAAAGAACATGTAGAAAAATCACGTGGTAGAGATAAACACTCAGTTGTGGAGCAAGCTAAGTAAATAATAATCCAACCTTTAGAAAGAGAGCTATTTATGTTGCCATGGAGCATCTCATTGTGCTAAAGTGGGATAGTCCATTGCTTGGGCTGTGATTGGCTGCTGGTACCTGAGTGGAGGTATTTCTATATAAATACCAGCTTGATTCATCAGTTAGTTTGCAGGGTTTGTATTA
>CAHIKZ030004986.1:1952500-2037500 GCA_903632075.3 Acanthosepion pharaonis | reverse complement strand
TAGACGTGGGCGATCATGGCTCTTCACGATTTCCTCTGTTTTATGGCCCTTATTAAATATTTCTCCTTTCGTTATCTTTCATAGAACGAAGTCACAAGTCAGCGTGGCCGATGGTTTGAGCGTGCTGGTCTTGTTCAGGCTTTTTATCAACTCAGATAATGCGCTATCTCCCAGAAGCTATAACTAAGGTTTGCTCAGCATTGTTGTAGCATAAAGCACAGGTGAGCTCTGCGGGTATTGAATAGACAGAAATGTGCCTGAGCTTGGGTCTACAATGGGGATTAGCTAGCCGCCCCTAGTAGATTGGCATCCTTGGATTCGAGTAGCTGCGCCTTTTTTTTTTTTTTCAATACCTTCGCCTACCATTTGTGAGATGTCAGTCCTACGCTCTGTCACCTTCTTCCTGCAAGCCGTTGCTCTGTTCAGCCGACTCCGAAGTTGGTATTTTCCTGATCACTACAATCTAAACCTTTTCAAGTTTAGGGCTAACCGTTATCTTCCCTACATGACACACAGACAATGCATGCAGTGAACGTAATTGAAAAAAAAAAAAAAAATAAAGGAAAAAATAGTCGTTTTTTGAGTAGATAATTATCGGTCGTTTATGTTTCAGTTTCTAAGCATTTATTTGTCTCTTTCGAAGGTAAATATTTCATTTCTTTTTATAAAGCGTCTTTACGTATGTTCGCGGTACAGGAAATGGTTAACATTCGTCGCATATGTTTGAATTTATAAGTATTTGCCTGGTTCAAGCGTAGGGATATAATCCTGCTTTCTGTTCGTTCCTATTGGAATTTATCGTTTCGTGAGATAATAAGTATTGATCGTTTATATTTCAGTATTTTTGACATTCTTTTCACACCATTCAAGGCAATAAAGCCGCGAAGACACAAGGGATTACTGAATGTGAAAAAATAAGAAAAAAAGAGAGAAACTTTATCAAGTAGAGCGAAAAATAGAAGAGCCATGAAGAAAACGGAAGTGAACTATTGACATTGCGTTTACATTTTGGAAGATCAAAATTGGCTGGACAGCATGGAACCGGAAGTAGCACTGGCTGCTCGGTCAACGAACGTATGTTCTATTCACATAATCTTACACACACACATATATATATATATATATATATATATATATATATATATATATTGGGTGACCCCAAAAAAAACAGGAACTTTTTAACAATCCAATAAAACCAAGAGTGATGGAAGAAAAATATTTTATTCATAGTAATTGAAACCTTAAAATATGCCATTTAAGAAACAATGATAGAATTTTCATTTTTTAAAAATTACGTCCTGTAGATGGTGTCCTCCTGTACGAATGGATTCTTGAAATCTGCTGTTGAGATTCCTCATTTACTGCTGTAACATCTCAGCTGGGATACTGTAAATTTCATCTTGAATTCTAAATGGCGAAATGTTTAGTTGCTAAAGATCACTGTCTCGTAGTTTTGACACTTGCTCATGTCTGGCAATACGCACTTCAAAAATTCCGTAGATAGATAGATAGATATAGATATAGTCATTTTGTTTCAACACTTCTGGTGTCTTAATAATGCAAGTAATGGTGTTGAATGTAGAATAAAGGGTTTTAAAAGGTTGAAATCGACGAAACACCCCTCGATAGGGGAAACACTGTTACATAAGCTGCAATGACCAATCAAAATACAAATATATGAGAATTCAATAATCTTGACAATGGACCTTGGTTATAATAATTAATGCCTTAATCTTAGGGAGCGTAGAAGCCTGATTGACCCTGGTCTTGAAGGATCGAAGCTGATAGTTGTCAAGAAAGTATTATCACGGTAGTTTGTTCCACAAGTAACAGTTGTGAGGCAGACGCTGCCTGGATGGAACTTGCTCCGTTTGGAAGAGAAACAAAAGGAATGGAGAGACCACGGCAATATCACTTTGAAACATTGGTTCTCGTACGATCACCGAAGTTTAGTAACATCCAGCCTGGTCGGTACCGAGATGGGTGACCTCTTCGGAATACCAGGGCCTGTAAGCTTGGATGTGCCGGTGGTGTACTTGTTAACGGCTGGAAAATTAGAGAGCCGAGATCCAATTCAGTTGGCTTTGTTATATTCACTTGCGTGCTAATACCCTTGCGAAAGAATTCGCCTCTTCTCCCCTCCCCTCTTATAATTTCATCAACAGGAATTGCATCAGTCTATCCTAAAAAAATCTGGCTTTTAATAAATGGTAAAAGGTTGATAAGCCAAAAAGACAAATCCTAAAAAAAAAAAATACCGGAAAGAAGGCCTGATATATATATATATATATATATATATATATATATATATATATATATATAATTGGGTGGTTCAGTGAAACTCTTTAAATCCGGAAAATCGAATAAACCCCAAGACATCCACAGAATTACATCCAGCAATTCCGAGGAAGCTAAAATAATTATAACAAATCTATAAAGCTTTTCATTTTTCTTCCTTATTTAATAATTCTGTCGTATCTAATATATAGTTTAAATTTCTTATATATATATATATATATATATATATATATATATATATATATATATATATATATATATTTATGTATTTGTTTGTTTGTGTTTGTATATATATATATATATATATATATATATATATATATATATATGTAAGTGTTGTTGGTCACTTTATTATAAAAATGTATTGTTGGTTATTTTGCTATGAAATATATTGTTATTCATTTTAATATAAACGTGTTGTTGATATAAAATATATTGTTGGTCATTTTAGTCAATTATCAAAAAAAATGTTAGTTCAAATAAATTGTATTCATGGCGAATTCGCCACAAAAAACTATTCCTGGCATTTTTATTATAAAAATCTCTTTTTAAACTTTCCTAGTGTTTTAATTTTTATTTGTGGGGGGGGGTCAGTATTTGCCCATAGCTGGGACCCTAAGACCTGGGAAAAGATTGTTTCACGCTCCTCAAATGCTCCAATGTCCCGGTCAATGGCCTTACTGCATGATGAAGTTTATCGTCATATCCAGTACTATATAGAAATGTGCAAATATTACAAGGATAAAACTGAAAAGGTCTGGAAAATAAGCCATGTTTTAAAGAACGAAAAAATGAAAGAAATGGTGAAGAACAAGAAAGAAAATAGAAAAAAAAGGAGAAATGTAAGTTAAACAAAGAAGGAATGAAAGAATGAAAAATAGAAAGAAATATTTAGAATCGACGAAAGAAATATTGAAGAAACGGTCGAATGAAAAGGGAAAAGACAAATAAGGAAGAAAACGACAGAAGAAATAAAAAGGAATGAGTAATGAATAATCTAAAAAAATGAAACATGGCGTCAAAAGAGAACAAAATAATGATTCATAAAGAAAAATAAATACAGAAGAACATAAAAGTGTAAAGAAAAAATGGCGGTGTTAATGACACAGAGGCGACAGAAAAATGCCGGCTATGATCTTTATACTAGCTTTCAAAAGGGAACAAGTTAATTGGGCAGTCATTTTATGATTCGTTTCCTACCAGTCTCTTTATTATAAACAAACCATCAATTGCGACCTGGCCATTATAACCCGCTACCCATATTTCACTAGATAAACTTGATACTTGTAAATTTTAAATATTTTCTTTAAAAAAAAAAAAAATGGTGATATTAGTTACTAATATTAATTGCATTGCTACGCGCTTTTATTTTCTATTATGAATTAAATGAAAGCATTTTTAAAAAGATGTCTGCAAAAATAAAAATTACATTCCCAAAAGTTTATTTTTCAACATAAGGGTAAATAATTACATGTCCTTCACAGTGGCGAAAGGAAGACGTGTCGATGAGGAGGCACGGTGGTGTAATGGATAGCAGCTCGGAGAGACGAGTTCGAATTCCAGTCGGATCCATTGCATACCCTTGGGAAAAGATACGAATCCTCTTCTTCTTCCCCAGTTCTCGGTAAATAGCAGGCTTCTACAACCTTGGATGGCAACCGGTCTAGGAGAAGGACAGCTCTGAATTTGAAACCGTCCTGGAGAGGGTTGGGTTCCGTCAGGTTATCTTGCCCAGGAAAAAACACTTCTACTGTGGCTGGAGTACACATGGTGCTCGTACAATCCTATGGATCACGGGATAAAAAAATCAAAGATTATCTAATTGATTGATTCGTTTTTTTACGGATTATCAACCCTTTGCCGTTTATTTAAAGCCAGAAAGTATTTTTACCAGATTTTAAGAAATTTCTTCTTATAATAATAGTAACTTAGTGATACAAGCCTTATTCTAGAACCCATTAGCTGGCAGGGCGAGAAGAAGTGCATCCATAGAGTATTGGAACTCGGTTCTTCGATTAACAATTCCTATCCATTATCTCTTACACCATCCGCACATCCAATGTTACAGACCCTGGTTCTCCTGGGTAGTCACTCATCTAGGTACCTATCGGGGCTCGACTTCTGTGAGCTTTCGGGAACCGGCGATTTTACGTGATGTCACCATTAAGTCAAATATTATCCCATGATATATATCGCCTTCTATCTGCCGATCATGTCTCGCCACGACGTCCAGTCTTGTTTGGCTCGTCGCAGTTTTTCTCCCTTTGTTAAGGTTCTGCATTGTATTTATACCAGCTCGTCAGGCAAATAGCTCGCTGCTTTCCCGTACCCCTCTTACGTCTCAATATGCCCCGTGAGGGTTAAGTTTTCCAAGCCGTCCTTCCTCATTATGTGTCCATGGAATTTCATCTTTCTTTATTTTCTTGTTGATTACTCGCTCCGTCCACGGAAATTTCTGTATTCTTCAATGTTTACCTATCGCCCGGTTCACACTCCTCGCCATTCTTCTGAACAGGATTAGAGGTTTGTCTTATATTTTCTTGTTTAGGATTGGGTTTCCGGTTCCTTCTTTAATCTTATCATTTTCTTTCACCCGCAGTAGACTCTTGCTTGAGGTGAATTGATTAAAAACAAAATTTTAAACCACATTCCTGCTTCCTCTATTTCTTTCTTTTTTTCTTTTCATCCGTAGGGCGATTATCGAATATTGACTCTAGCTAGATTCGTTCCTTGGTTAACTTCATCAAGGCAAGTGTAGAGATTTTCTTGGGAAAAATGAGTTTGTAAGCAGAACTGCCGTTGAGAATATATCGTTAAGTTTTCAAATGTTGAATTGGAAAATGCTGTAAAATATTGTAAAAATGTAAGCAAAGTTAAAACTATGTGAGATGTTGCAAATATAACACTGTCACCAATGGGGAGATGCGACGAGAATATGCAAATATTGTGAACAAAATCTTTGGCAAAATTAAACTCCGTGGACATATAAATAAGCGCTTCATAGCAACTTGGAAATTTACGCATTGAGTTATCATGACAATATAACCACCCCCATATATATATATATATATATATATATATATATATATATATATATATATATATATATATAATTTATATATATATATATATATATGTGTGTGTGTGCGTGTGTGTGTGTGCGTGTGTGTGTGTGTCTGTGAAAATATATAGAAAATAGGAAAAAAAACTCGTTAGGTAAATAATCCAAAGTTCTTTAGTATTTTTGTTATTATTTTTTAAAAAACAGTGCTCGATACAAAAGTAGAGCATAAATATAATTATTTTTTTTAAAAATATGATTCCAAAACGCTACATAAGAAGTCTCATGCTTCAAAACAATAGCCGAAAACTTCAATATAATTATTTGAATTAAATTGAATTAAAGTCCCAAGCTCTGTACCATCTTCAAGCGAAATGTTTTTGGGAATAACTAATTCTTGAAATTTACGCGTTTTTATAAGCATATTCATTATTAGAATTAAAATTACTATGGTAATTAAGAGCAATCATTTAAAAAAAGAGGCGTAAGGGTTAATAATTTGTATCAATATCTGTTCTATTCGGCTTTTGTTTTGAAACATGAGAACTCTTATGTAGCGATGGAATCATATTTTTAAATAAATAATTATATATATATATATATATGTGTGTGTGTGTGTATAAATTCCCCTTATATATATATATATATATATATATATATATATATATATATATATATATATATATAAGGGGAAATTGTATGACAAATTATAAAAAAAAGTTTTCGTCTGACGTATTTTGTCCTTTTAGGAATTAATCGAACTAAATTTATTATGTGGGGGCGGTTACACATACGCACGACAGAGAGATACGGAAATTTTCAATTTTATATCTATCTATCTATCTATCTATCTATCTATCTATTTATTTCTCTCTCTCTCTCTCCCTCTCTCTCTCTCTCTATCTATATATATATATATATATATATATATATATATATATATATATATGATCTAGTCAATTTCATTTGGATTTTTTCTTTTTCTATACATTTCTTTTGTTAATGGATATCCCACACTGTGATAATAAAAGTTCTACCAGGAATGGTTAAATGTTATATGAACCATGTCACAAATTTACTGTGGATGACCTTACGATCAATGCACTCTATAAACTTTTTCGTCATAGTAAATTGTTTTCTCCTTTGATCAGAGTAGCCTTTTTTATGTCAAAATTGTGGTCATTTTCATTACAGTGAGCAATTAATATATAAGATGTATTACTTGGTAAAATATCCCTTTTTTGTTCATATAATTTTTTTCATATATTTTCCCGCTATATTGTTCTTGATATATAAATATATATTTATCTTCTATATAATAAAACATATGTATATATATATCTATCTTCTATATAATAAAACGTCTGTATGTCACACATTTTCTATTAAAAGGACACAACTCTCTAACTTTAAAATATATCTTCTATATAATAAATGCGACAATGTCTGTGTACCACGCTTTTTTCAATTAAAGGGAATCAGGTCTCTAATTTTTAAATACCTCATCTCCTTCAAATGATACTTGCTCTTCCCGGAATGAAATTGCATCCTCAGATTACAAATGCATCAATTTTGGTCTGCCAAATCCAGAGAAACTGGACAAATCAATTTTGAGAGAAAAAGAATGTGGCAACGCGCTAAAAACAATGAGCCCCCGTTGAAGCAAGACAAACGGTAAGTGTATCAGAGGGTCCTTGATGAAAACAATGGAGTGATTTTCTTCTTGATGCCCCTGAAGGTACTGGTAAAACTTTTCTAACCTTTTGTCTGCATTGAGATTCCAAAGAAACGTAGCCATAGAAGTAGCATCATCTGGAATTGCTGCTATACTATTACATGGAGAGCGTACAACACACAGCACCTTCAAACTTTCATTACATTTGAACTTCAATTAAATCCCTATTTGCATCATCAAAAGAGGAACCAAATTCGCTAAGCTAATGGAGGAGATAAGATTCTTCATCTGGAATGAATGTACCATACCACACAAGCGAATATTTGAGGCCCTGAACAAAAAATATTAGATAGAATTCACAAATCATGATTTTCGATAAACATTACCAGTCATTGCATGATGACTCCCAGCTGATGAAATTAATACTTGCTTGAAATCCTCTTACGACCTGTGTTCAAAAGAGTGTAAGAATGACAGGTGACCTTGAAGCATGAAGATTTGCTCCTTTGCTGTTGCAGTTTGGCAATGGAACCATCAAAATGGTCCAAAATGGAAATATTTCACTCGCAAATATATGTGGAGTTTCAGTTTTAAGTATCGAAGATTTGAGTAACCATGTTTTTCCAAGCATTAAATCCCATTTCATGGATTCAAACTAGTTTTTTGAGAGGGCAATATCAGCTCCCAAGAATCAAACAAACCCTAACCCTGCCTCGACCGGGAACTTCTCCAAGAAATTCCAAAAGAGAGCATGAAGTACTTTTCGATTGACACAGTGGTTAAAAACGACCAGACAATGGGTTATCCAATAGAATTCATGGACTCAATAGATCCTCCTGGAATGCCATAACACAAGCTGGAATTAAACAAAAGCATGTCAATTATACTATTGAGAAATCTGGATCCTGCAAAGCTTTGTAATGCAACTCGGAAGCTGCTCGGCCCGGAGGCTGGGATCAAAGTGTAGTACGCTGCCTTTGTGAGCTTCCGAGTCGGCGTCTGTCGAACTCTCTGCTTTGACAGAGAGGAACCCGGACGAAGCTTTGCCGAAGGGCAAGGTTTCGTCCGGGGAGGTAGACAGGGCCTGAACCCGTCTAGGCGGGTTCAAAAAGGTTATATTTTTGGCCGAGCCTACGGGCTCGGGGATACCCACATTAAACCAGCCTTGTGCCACATTCTATCCTCGTGGGTGGATTGATAAATACTAAGCTTTGTAATGCAACAAGGTAAATTTCAAGGAGATGTCTCCTCATACTTGGAAGCAAAGATACTGACTGGTTCAAAGAATGAAGAACTTTTAATTCCAAGTATCCCCTAAATTCTTCTCGATCTTCCTTTGAGTTCAAAAGATTTCAGTGTGGGCGAGTTATGCAATGTCAGTCAATAAGTCCCAAAGACAAACACTGATAGTAACGGGACTTCATCTGATAGAACCCTGCTTTTCTCATAGCCAGCTCTTTGTTAGTTGTTCAAGGGTTGGGGATGGTAACAAGCCATTTGCCCCGACCCCGAATGGGAAAACCAAAATGGTGTTTATCATGCGTCTTTGCAATAAGTTCTAAATAACCAAATTATAAGGTGATTTTCCAAGCGTAGCTTAGATATGGAACAAGGCCGAAAGTTTGGGGCACCCAGTGAGGATCGAACTCACTACTCAGTCGTAATTGTTCTAGCGAAACCAGCTTGCTAAACATTACACCGCCCCGAGGTGCCCTCACCAAATTATACGATTGTTTTTCATAAAAACTGTTAAATGTTTGAAAAATATTGTTCAGGTTGAATAAAACTTAATATGTACTCAATGCATGAAGTATCATTATTGGGCCGAAGTCTTAATCAAGAGCCCTCCTCAGGGGTTAACTTAAATTCTCCCAATATCCTCTGTTCGAATCCTCTGCACTGTCCCCAGATTAACACCCAAACACTCTGAAACGTTCTTATTGTAAGCAATACAACATAACCGTTTTCAGATTCCTGACAGAGTTAATTGCGTCATGGCGCTTTTTTTTCCCCCACAGATGGTGCCCAACCGACCCTACTATACTGTGCAGTCGATAAAATCAAAAACTAACAACGCATATTCGCGAAATTACAAATATAAAATAGCGACAATTTACCCATCGCACCTTGTATATATGCGAGGTAGCAATTCTTGTTTTATACATATTTCATTAAGAAGGCCGTTAAAAAATATCTTGTGAATTTTTTTTTTATTTAAGAATCGCAGCGCAGAATTTGAATTCTAATGAGATTCATAACATTCACTTACCTGCTAATACCCTTGGGAAAAAAATGAATCCTCTTCTTCTCCCTCCAGCTATGGGTAAATAGCAGAACGGACCGAGTTCTATAGCCTTGGATGGCAACTGGTCTACCGCAGAAAGGAATGGCAACCTACTGTGGGAATAAAATCTGCCTCGTCAGTCATGTATCGAAAGTGTATCACGCATGGCACGTAAATGACTTACTGATTTGGGGAAAAACTCCATAGTATAGGGTCAAATTCTCATCAAACTCTGACTAAAATCTTCGTCACCACTCATAAGTAATGAGAATAATATGAAATTTTGTGCTAAATGAATCTAGTCCGATTGGTTTAATGAGGTCGAATTGGAAGCTGAACTCAAATGTGACCTAAAATCTGCTCTTAATTAAGGTAAGGAATGGTTTGTGATGTCAACGAACACCCGTTGCCACTTTTGTGATGTCAACGAATAATCGTCACTTTCGTAATACTGGTTGTAGTAGAGACTTTGTAATCGCAGATACAACTATAGTAACGCCGTTGAACAATACTGGTATCAGACGCCTTCGAATATCACTCGCACTAATAGTGCTCGAAAAGTAAACGCCGTATAATGATCACTACAGAGTGATTAATATATAGAATACTATATGGTGAATAATATATAGAATACTATATAGTGAATAGTATAGTGAATATTATTAAGAATAGAGATCAGATAGTAATAGAGGATAGAGCAGAAATAGCGGTGATATTTACTAACCACCCCACGCGGTTGGATGTTGCTCAAGGCCGAGTTTATTGTGGGGTATCCGAGCTCGTAAACTCATCCAAAAATTCCCCGTAGACCTCGTAAAAAAACAGGGTCGGGTAGCTGTCTCCCGCGACGAAACTCTGCCCTTTGACATAGCCTCGTCTGGGTATCCTCTCTGCTCGGTGGCAGAGAGTTTGACCAGCACACTCGGAAGTGATCCGTATAGTGATCAATATAGAGAAATAGTATAGAGAATAGCGATCCGTATAGTAATAGAGGATAGACTAAAAATAGTGATTCATTAAACGCCACGCTAATTCTCATATATACATTTCCTTTGCCATCACGTGATCTACTTATTTCAGATGGGATCGCCGGTGTTTTGGAGAGCGACACTTTATTCCGATATAACATAAGGTTTTGTTAATTTTAAAGCCGTCAAAACATAACTGCTTTCTATGAATCATTTGAGAGACATTTTTCCTGTCTTCCAACAGCATGACTAATGCATAGCTACAGGAGAATAACACATTGCACCTTCTGGAGGTAACGTTCTCTGTTGACATGAAATGGAAGGTTTATACTGAATCACTTGCTAAGCATGCTGCTAGGAAAGTCGGTTCGCAGAGACGTGCGAGGTATTTTTACTCTCCAGAGTCTGTCGTATATATTTACAAGTCAACCATTTATCCATGCTTCAAATGTTACTGTCTGGTGCTTCTGCTATATATTCAGAGATTTTTGATAAAATCTAAGCAAGAATCTGCAATGTTAATGGTCCTGAAATGGCATCTTGTAATTTAGCTTCTCTGTTCCTTTTTTAATAAATATTTTCATGCTAATTTTTCAGACGGACTTAGATTTTAAGTGTACTACTAGATTGGTCACAAAGTTTCATCATTTTACAGCTGAAATGGTTAGATTTAACCGTAAGATCTATGCTAGCAGTTTCTTTTCTCGTACTTCTCACCCGTGGAAGTCATTTTCGGCTTATTACTTTCCAGCCAACTTTGATCTTCAAAAAAATTAAATCCTGTCTCAATCGTTATCTTATGTCGTCTTGATCCCTCTTTTAATGTCCTCGCTCCTTAATGACGTTTTTCTTTTTTCTTATGTTTTCATATTCAGTAACCCCTTGCATCTTAGTGGCTTTATTGCCTTACTCATTTGAAAATTCACTGAAACCTTTATCTATTATTCTTTCATTTGTTATTGTTTGTCACTCATTTCGTTCGATTTCTTGAAATGTGGTCTCCATGTCTTCAGCTCCCTGAACAGTGCAGGATTCACATTGACAACAAGTAAAAGTTTCCTCGGATATTTTCAGTTCTTTGACACTAACGCAGAAACGTTCACCGAACTTCCGCTTCATAATGACATTGTTGTTCCCAATAAGGCTTAAAACTGGGCTCTCAAAGTGCACGTTACTAACATGGATGCTGCTGTCCCAATAGACATTTCTTAATATTGCTGGAAATATACAACAGAGCATTCTTCAATTTGAACGCGAAGCATTCTCGAATTTTCATGGCGAGATGACAATTCTGGAGAATTTTGATGCGCCGTTCATTATTCAGATTTTACGCACGAAATTAACTCCATCTCCGTTTGACAGCATCTAGGAAAGGTTTTCACGCAACTGTATATATTCACACGGACACGAATTCTGATTAAACAAAAAAGTATAGGGTCTCTTGCTATGGGATCGGCGCTAAAGTACGCAGAATGAAGCTGCTTAACGCAGATTGACCCTTAAATATGTCGTGTATACACACTAATTTCTTATGCTCCTGCGCGCTTCTGCTGTTTGTATCACTACTTGGAAGGAAAGTGTGTAGCGTGTGGACGTCTTACCACATCACAAAAGTTTCAGTAGTGACCATGATTTGTGCAGCAGTTCTATAGACGACAATAAAATTCCCCAGGTCCGTCAACCATAATTTCAAGATCTCGCCGATGGCCACTTTTTCTTTTTTTCTAAAAGTCAAATTTCATTATTTATATCAGTGGTTGGAAGGAAAGTGTGCAGAGTGTGGTCGTTTCACCATACTACAGAGGTTTGTGCATCAGTCTTGTGATGGGAAATAACATTTTCCTGGTCCAACAACTATCATATTCCTCAGTTCTCGCCCCTTGCGACTTTCTACTTGAAGGATTACGGGACTGCTTCCATCAGCGGAAATGACGCCTGATAAAAATTCTTGCTTTAGAATTGGATTCTTTCGAAGGAGATTAAATGCTGAATTGATATGTAATGTAATTTACTTTTTATAGCACGGGTCTAGATACTTTTTGATCTGACCTCATATATAAGAAGTTAAGAAAGTTAAAAAAAAACTGTAATTCGCTTAAGAAAAGACAGCTGGTGAACTAGTCTGTTGCCAATACAGACACAATTAATGGTGTGGTTGTTATTTAATTATATTAGTTTAGTTTGGAAAAAGGCCACAAGAGTTGGATACTCAGATAAAATCGAAATCGCTATACGCAAACACACACACCGCCCCACACATACACACACGCAAATTAAATATGACTATAAAATATTATACAATGAATGCAGGTGGTAATAAAAAAAAAACACAGCTATAATTTAGACTATTAGTAATAAAAATATATTTTTTCCTCAACATACAGGGTGTCCATAAAGTTCGTGTGCATTTTAAAATGTTTTTAACTTTCTTTCTATTTGCGATAGAAATAATCTGTAAAAAATGTTATAAAGTTTAATGTACCTAGTTTTAAGTGTAGTTAAAATAACTAATGTGATTTCAGACATTACTGTAAATCAGGTGGCAAATTCTTTCCGTGAACTGCAAAATCGTATTACCCTTTGTATTGCTAATGATGGAGGACATGTGGAAACTTAAATAAAATGTCAATAAACCCTTAAAAATATACATTTACTTCTTTCTAATCCATTTTACAAATTATTTCTATCGCAAATACAAATAAAGTTATAATTTTTTTAAAGTGCATACGAACTTTATGGACACCCAGTATAGTACAACTCTAACACGCATCAATCTTCAGGTAAATAACAACTCTGAGTTGTATCAAACGCGAGGAAAAATGTATAATTATTCTTTATAGCATATATATATATATATATATATATATATATATATATATATATATATAGATAGATAGATAGATAGATAGATAGATAGATATTAATGCATGTTTCATGAAATAATATAGAAAGTTTTGTCTAATTATTTTAAGTAAATTCCTTTCATATTGTCGAATAAGCTTTTTAGCATTATCACTGAAACACGACAGAAAATCACTATATTTAATATATTGATATATATTTTTCTTGTTAATCCAGTCTAAGCTTTCGGCTTACATAAGCTATCATCAGAGGTTACAAGAACATTACAATAAATTAAATAATAATAATAATGATATTTTGCTTCCTGCGTTTCATATGCACGAATTTATCGTTGCATAGCAAACTTCCATGCAAACAAAACAAACTATCATTGTTACAATGTCTGAATAACCATTCTAAAAAAATTACCATCGTTGCTATATAGATTATTATTTAATAATATAAACATGTAAAATTATTCTTTGTAGTATATATATATATATATATATATATATATATATATATATATATATATATATATATATGTGTGTGTGTGTGTGTGTGTGTGTGTATATGTATATATATAGCTCTAGATCCTAGATAGACGCAGCACACACACACACACACACACACACACACACACACACACACACACACACACACACACATATATATATATATATATATAATATAAATGGTATAATTTAACTTTATACATGCCTTATTTTCTTAACGCTTTATTTTAAAATAAAGTGTTATGAGGTCATTTGATAAAAGACGCCTGATGAAGCCGTAGGGTTGAAACCAAGGTAGCGGATTCAATGTATCTCTCGATTTTTAAAGTTAAAAAGCGTTACATGTTATTTTCATTTCCTTTATTTACACAAGTAGTGAGCACTTTTTAATGCCACCTTTTCCTTTTCTGATTCAACTCTGACCATTAACCTTTGATATATATATATATATATATATATATATATATATATATATATATATAATTATTTATTTAAAAATATGATTCCAACTCGCGACATAAGAGGTCTCATGTTTCAAAACAAGAGCCGAAAACTTCAATATAATTATTTGAATTAAATTGAGTTAAAGTGAGCTCTGTTCCATCTTCAAGCGAAATCTTTTTGGGAATAACGTATTTCTGAAATTTACGTATTTTAATAATTGAAATCAAAATTTCCATGGTAACAGCTAGGGCGAATTGTTTAAATTGGGTAGGAGTGTGTTGGGTGCTAATAATAACTATCAGTATAGCGTTACTTTCATAGATGTCAAGTCAGGGAGAGGTGGGGTATCTAAATTTGAAACGGAAGATGTATTAACCCTAGTCTGGTATGCGTGTCTCTGGAGATTTATTTATTTTTTTATTTTATTTTTTATGATGAAAGGGATTTGTGCATATAACAAAAAAAAAATGCCGTAACGTTTGTTTTTTGACGACTTCATAAAGGGTTATCTTTTTTGTAGGGTATTTAAACTATTTATTTGGGCTATGGATTAATCAAGTTATTATAGTGTATGCTTGTTCTTAGCTAATTATTCAGACCATGAATCTGATGATTGGGCTCTGGATTAATCAAGTTATTATATTGTATGCTTGTTTTTAGCTAATTATTCAAACCAGAAATCTGATGATGACGACAAAAAACCGTTAAGTCATGTCTATTGTTTAATAGATTATTATTGTTTAGAAGTTTAATAATGTGCAATTTCTCATGGAGGCACAAAGGGCATGGGTCATCCCAAGTTTTACATGTTCTAGCCCTGTTTATAATTTTCCAATATATATATATATATATATATATATATATATATATATATATATATATATATATATAAAAATTTGTCTGGGACCAGGTAACAAGAGAGGAGTGACATCTGTGCACATATTAAGAGTTTTAAGATATTTGCTAATATAGTGTTAATACCAAACCACATTCAATCGTAATGGCTAATCAGATTTATCAGTAATGGCGAACTAGATTAAGTAGTAATTGTTAAACAAGATCAGTAGACAGTCGTAATGGAGAAACATGTTCAGTTGGAATGGCGAACCAGATTTTCAAGTAATGGCTCAATATTAATGTCTGACAAGACTCATTCGCTAACCATTCGCCCACGTCGATTCGCCTAATAGAAATAGCGTAGTTGGGTTGACTGCTCCGTTGAAAAAATACTGATGGCAAATATGAAGTATTGATCGTCTACGCTTGCATCTGTCAACATAGTTTTCCATGTTGAGAGATTCCCCGACGAAAAAAAAAAAAAAAGGATAGAGAATTGCGGACTCAAATCAATCTTCATAGAAAATCAATTTATAAAACTCGATTTCTCGTACTCAGCATCTCCCTCTATTTCGCGCTATCTTTTTTTTATGTCCACATAAATATAAAAGTGTTGCATAAAATATTCATTCGGTTGGAGGGCTTGATAATGTGTTCCTAGTGTGATAGGGTATCAGCAGAAATGTTTCTGGAAATACGTACTTTTACATATATGTGTATACAGAGTGTATCAAAATCCCTTTTACAAAATTTGGAAACGGGTTATTCGCACAGAAACAAGAACAAAAGTCCATATAAACATATGTCCCCAAATTCTTCAATTCTGAGTTATTAAGCCACGCGTCCACTATCAACCGCAATCGTATGTAAAAATCACATTTGTCTGCACACGATATGAATACGTTGACATTGTTAAATGAAACACTTCTCAATTAAATCACTACTAGACACGTTAAAAGTTGAAGACAGACTAGCCACAAATGTACACGAATGACAAATGTAAACTAGTCTTCATAGCAACACAGCGCCATCTATCGTAAATTTTTCTTTAATTCAAAAACGAATGATTTGCGGACATATGTTTCTATGAACTTTTGTCCTTGTTTTGATGTGAGGAACCCACCCTAAATGTTTGTATGAAGATAGATAGATAGATAGATAGATAGATAGATAGATAGATAGATAGATAGAAAAGGGAGATTGAGTATTTATTACAAAACCTTTGCAAACACGTAAATTTACATATAAATTTTCGGATAATGTTATAATCTACAAACAATAGCGGATTTGGTTGTCTATACAAATTATTTGAGTATTACAGTCATGAACATGTTCATGTAAATGTGAAAAAATACACGCATGCATACATAACGACGTGGTGTAATGGTTAGCAAGCTGGTCTTGCTAAAACTGTTATAACTAAATAAGGAGTTCGATCCACACTGGGTGCCCCATACTTTAGGCCATGTGCTACATCTAAGTCTCGCTTAGAAAAGCAATCCATACATAACGGGTGTAACAGCAAAATAGCCCAAATCATGTAACGCCCAATTGTTAGATTAAGCCTTGAACCGTGGTATCTTAGAAATAATTAGACATCGTACTGAAATTCTTGTAGTTTTTTTTTTAACACGATTGGACACTATTTTTAACAATAAGAATGTATTTAGCTTTATGTTGAAATGATGAAAACCCTTTACGCTGTGACCTCTTGATCCAGTTTTTCTCTCTACTGTACCCTCCTTTTTAAAACATATTCACCGTTCTCTTGCTTGTTCTTGAACGAACTTTTTCATCTCACCATTGCTCAGTTGGGAAAACATAGTGGGGCCAACACAAAACGATTTTAACGTTACGATGGCTAAACGTATTATCTGAAAACCCGACAAAACTCGATTAGTCTAGTCTTTTAGATATTAAACATTTTGTGGGCTGGACAATCATCCCATGCATATATATATACCGCGTGTAACACCAAAATTTTCCAAATCGTGAGGCAGAAAGGATATATATATATATATATATATATATATATATATATATATATATCCAGTGTGTGTGTGTGTGCGTGTTGGGATGAAAAAAGTTAACAGTTTTACTATATTCTTATCATCAATAAATAATCTCCTTTAATCATCAAAATACTTTGTACATTACCGAATTGCATAAACAAATTCTAAATTTGTAGCGATTTTCCAAACGTAGCTCAGATGTGGCACAAGGCCGAAAGTATGGGGTACCCAGTGAGGATCGAACTCACTACTCAGTCGTAATAGTTCTAGCGAGACAAGATTACTAACCATTACACCACGCCGAGGTGCCCAGAGATTTTGTAAGCGTAGCTTAGATGTGGCACAAGGCCGAAAGTAGGGGTCACCCTGTGAGGATCGAACTCACTTTTCAGTCGTAACTGATCTAGCAAGACAAGCCTGCTAACCATTACACCCCGCCGAAGTGCCCTAAATTCTGAATTTGTATACGCATATCGGAAGTACAGATGCTCTGTTAGCGACACGGATAATGGTATCGGTGATATGAGTTCAAACTCCGGCTGCGTATTCTCCCCCAACGATTTTTTTTTTTACTTCTTCGATGTGTCGCTTGCCTCGGAACATAGCTGATGATAGCTCTCCAAAACACGCTACCTTTTGCAGCTCTTAACAACGGTAGTATTTTTACTGTCCATTCCCACTCCCTGTTCTGCAATCCATTTGCAAAATTTCATTGGGTAGGTTACTCGGTTATTCGCTGTTTCTCTCCCCGCCCGCCCTTTCATTTTAGTGCGTCTTTGCTGACTGTTTTTTTTTTTCTAAGCATTTCACTCCAATCAAGGCGGGAATGCCACTAGCGCGCAGTTGGTTACGGAGAGTAAAGAGGCGTGATAGAGGAAAGAACGAAGAGAAGGACGCGGAATTAGATCAAGGCATCCGAAGATGTCGATTGACATTGCATTTGAATAATTGAAGATTATAGCTATCAGGGAAGCAAGTGAGAGGAAGTGTGTTCCACAGACGGGAAGTGCGAGAAATTAAGCTATTGGAGTAGAAGAGACGACAAGATTTAACCATTTCGACTGTTAAATGTTGTCGTCTTTTTCTTTTGTTTCATTTTTTTATAGTTTATCAACCTCTTTACTGTTATTTAAATCTGAAACATATTTTTGGGGATTGTAAGAATTTTTAAAAGATAATAATGATTTTCTGATACAAGTTTTGCTGTCTGAACCATAATTGTAGGTAGAAGAATTGGCTCATGCCTTTTCTAAGAATACAGTGTGTCTTGTGAGTGTCATGTTTTTTAAGCCTTCATTCACAGATATTTCCACCGTCTCTTTCTAATTCTTCTTTTTTTCTTCCCCTTTAAGCCTTTGCTTATCAATAAAACTGACTTCCATTATATACCACCTGTGGCCAATGGAACCATTTCTATTTTATTGTAAACTATTCGAACATTTTGTATTTTTTGATGTTGCAGTTTTTTTTTTGTGTATACGTATGTACTAGTGAGCTAGCCCAAATGACTTGACTCACTTTATAGTCCACCAAGAGAAGGGTTAACTAATCAGAAGACGTAGAACATTCAATCCGTCGTGTATAAAGGCGGCCATTTTGTTTACTCTATCCAAATGTCCAGTCCAGCTTGTCAGGCGAAGAGGAACAGAAGGAAGAACTACGCTCTGCTACTTTTACCAAAATATCCACTGCTAACGTGAACAACGCTTTCCTACTGTCTTCGAAATATTCACTGCTAACCTCTGGATTCTATACTCAAAGACGACCGTCATCATGAACAACATTTGATATTTGGTATGGATAACTATAGATGGACAAAGAAAAGACAATTATAATGAAAATTTATTCACGGAAAACAGAAAAATGACAATACATCTTTGTGTTTAGTTTAAAATTATAAACATAATTCAAATTACATTGTTTTAAAATTACAATTCATCGCTGTATTTTACACAGAATACTTTCAAACGGCTTTGACAGACATGTATTTTGGCAAATATGACAGACATTTTTAGTTTTTCTCTCCATTTCTAGGAACACACAAGGTGCATCTTTTTTTCTTTCTCTCGTGGGATGGTTCTTTGGCAATGAATTGCTCACTAGATTTTGTTGTTGTATCAAGAACTGACAGACTCGTATTACTTCAGAATTTGTCCATTTTTGGATTATTTCCACGAGATTCAGCTTCATGAAAAATAAAAATGGAAGAGCTGAATCACAAGAACTTGCAAATTGTGAAGGTCCAGGCTTTTGATGGAAATCATAGGATTGTGTTCTTCTTCGTTCCTTTTCATTTGGTTTAGAAGACCAAATTCCAGACTTATCCTTCGAATAATACATTTCAATTATCATTGAATGGTTTGAAGAATTCTTTTTTCTGTCAGCTTTGTTGTCATCATTTATATCATCAACCGATTCTGCATAAGCAATGCTGACATTATCACTTTCATGATGATCTTCAGAAAAAGAAATGACGTCTGTTTAGAATGGACCATATTTTTGCCTCATTTTATTATATTAGGTATGCATAATTATAGATGGACAAAGAAATAACAATTACTTAATAATAATTAATTTTTCTTTCACTGAAACAGAAAAATGACAATTTGGATTTATTTTGAAATTATGAACTTAATTCAAATTACATTTTTTAAAAATAACAATTCATCTATATGCATTTTAAACAGTATACTTTTAAATGGTTTTGACAGACATGTTTTTGGCAAATATGACAGGCAGTCTGCGTTTTTCTATCTATCTAAGGACCACACAATTTACAACATTTTTCTTTCTCTCATTGGATGGTCCATGGCATTATATTGCTCACTAGAGTTTGTATTTGTTAGACCCAAATTTCTTTAGTATTTGTCCATTTTGGGATTATTACCAGATTTAGCTTCAAGAACAATATAAAAAAATAATGAATCACAAGAACTTCTTGCAAAACGTGATGGTCCAGGCTTTTGATGTAAAATATTGTAGGATGAAATTCTTCCTTATGCCTTTTCAAATGATTTCGAAAATTAAATTTCAAACTTAACCTTGGAATAACTTTATTCATTCATCATTGAAGGATTTAAAGAATCATTTTTGTCAGTTTTGTTGCCATCATTCCTATAATCATCTGATTCGGAATAAATAGTGCTGACATTATCGCTCTCATAATGATCTTCTGAAAAAAGAAATGGCGCCTAAAATTTTCAACCATGGGTTTTGTTTTGTTTTAGTTTAGTTTTGTCTTATGGCATATCAAC
Organism: Acanthosepion pharaonis; assembly: GCA_903632075.3. Classification (NCBI taxonomy): domain Eukaryota; kingdom Metazoa; phylum Mollusca; class Cephalopoda; order Sepiida; family Sepiidae; genus Acanthosepion; species Acanthosepion pharaonis. The sequence continues at coordinate 2,017,311 of CAHIKZ030004986.1, read as the reverse complement.
TTCAATGGGTTAGTTAATGCCGTCAAAATTTTTATTGCTGGTAATATTTTTTTTTTTCAAAAATGTAATTGTCGGTAATAATTTCTTGCTGGTAATATTTTTTTTTCAAGAAATATATTGCTGGTAATAATTTCTTGCTGGTAATAATTTTTTTTGTATATTTTCCATCCAGTCGGCTTTCAAGACGACACGACAATTTCCAAGTTTCTGATCTATATCGCAGGATGGCTTCAATCAATGTTCGAAAGGTCTGGACTTTTAAGAAACATGGAAGATTCAACCGCCAAATCTTGTGAATTTGTTACACGCATGTCATTTGCGGTTGTTGAAGTATTTTTTTTTTTTTGGTAGGGGGGAATCTAATATGTAAGATCCAGATATTTGAAGTCCTCAATATTTTTTGATGGAAACATTAAACCCCCAAAGACGCTGAAAGGACGATTCTTCCATGACAGAACATTCCTTCATGACGAGAGGTGAAAGTTCAGGAACCACTCGGTGGAATTACAACATCAAAATGGTAAATTAAATATAATTTGGTCGTTTACCATTATGAAAATTACAAAAGGCATGAAACTTTTATACATGAGAAAGGGACACAGCTCTCCGCGTTTTCTGTTATGCAGCCTTATAATTTGTAATCATGAAAACAATAAGAAAAAAGTACAATAAAACTATTCATTTCTTAAAATAGGAGTAGATAGGTTTGCCCGGTTCCCACTTTTCCCTGGTCTTTTGAACAGGAGTAGAGGTCTATCGCTTGTTTCCTGTTTAGGGTTGTGTTTCTGGTTCCTTCTAAATTCTTTCTTTCACTTTCACTTTCACTTTCAGTAACCTGTTGCAGCTTAGTGGCAGTATCGCCTTATTTGGGGTGAACTGATTTAAAAAAAACAAAACAAAAAAAAACTATAAAGTTTTGTCCGCTTTAACTCCTCTTATAATTTGCTGGTGATTGTTCTTATGTAGCCTGTGTGCGAGATATGCAATCAGTGGTGACACTGTGATATTAAAAATACTTTTTAGGTACGTGTCTTTCTCATAGTTTTCACGGTGGAAAAATTAATTTCATTAAATTTGCATCTTTAGAGTAAAAAGAGAAAAAAAAGAAATACTAAAATATTTCGCTCGAAAAATGTCACAAAATCACGAATAAATTTTTCCGAAACAAAAATCGTGAAATATTTTTTTTAATTAACCTTTTTGTTTTTTTTTTCTTTTTCATTAAAAATGTCATTTCCCATTTTAAAATTAGGCGCGATTATTGACAATTGAAGACTTCGATATTATTATTTTTTTGTTGCTGCTTTAAAGATGTTATCATTTGATTATTAACCATTTCTTTTAGCGGACATGAGTTTTCTGAAATCCTTGTTTTGCAAAAAGGGTGAGAGAAATGGATGGCGTAATCAACGAATTATGTGATAGGAGATGGCTCATGTAAGCGCCCGCTTTCACGCTAATCATGAATTCATTTTCAACGAGAAAAGGAAAAACGTTAAAATGAAAATAAATTCAATTATATTACCATATTTTCTATTTCGTAAGACCTCCACAATTTCTACTCACCAAGAAATAACTAAAATCACCTCCCACGTCTGTCTCTTACATACAGAGTTAGGGTATCTTGTAGGCGTTTACATAAACGTGACTTGTAAGTTTAACATTATATTACATCAAAATAGTGAAAGGATAGGTTGTCTGATGTGCTACTTTCTTTCAAGACGTTAAAGACGATTACTCTCCACAGCTTCCCGTCGTTTACTTCTCTTAGAAACTGCCCACTTTTTAATGATTCTCTACCAAGTGTTTCAAGTGTGACATGGCCCTTAGTGTTAACTGGTAAATCAGACGTACAATAAATTTAATAAGAGACGCGTTGTCTTTGCGTTTCTTCTTCTCTTTCTCTTTTTTTGTTGTTGTTCTTTTACTACCTATCGAGTCTCTTTTTTCGGCTAAGAAAGGGCAGGGAAGGAATTTGGGGTCGCTTGGCAACAAATAGAATGACCTCCTAAGAAAGCGTTAAAGAATTTGTTACCTACGCTCACGTGACATACAGCATCAAGTGGGATTTTAGTAGTGAAATTTTAGTTTCCTGATGACCTCCTACGGCAACAGTTCGCGAGGAAAATAGACTCTCATAATGCGATCGTGAGGGATGAGAAAACACCCACAAACCAATTTCATTACTTGTGTAAAGAATAAGGAAATTTCATCCCGGATCTTGGATGTATCTGATTATGGAATACCGCGCCCAAATAAATACAAAGAACAAATCTTACTTTCTCGTAAGCAATTCAAGTAAACAAGTGGAAAAGGAACATTTTCGAATTTTATATTTCACGATGCGGAAGAAAGAACAACCAACATTTGGGAACATTATACAGTAACTTTTTCTGTCATTACGAACATTCGAATTTCAAATTTCTGAAAACCAAAAGTTTGAACTAAGATCCAATATAACTGTTATTTTATTAATTGCACACCTGGCATTCCATACTTTTCCCATATTTTGTATTTTGTTAAATTTATTGACAAATATTAATCTTGTGTTTGTTGTTCGTCGGTACCTGTTTGTGTTCCTAGCTGAGCGAAGCCACGTTTTTTTTTCAGCCTGGGGTTCATACATTTATACATTGCGAATTCGTAACACAAATATAGGACTCAAGTTATACTTTTCAAAAGCATAAAATATGATCTGGAATTGGAATGGGAACAGTATTGAGAATGTGTACTTATTAAATACTAAACACTTCAAATGCCTAGATATATGGATCAGTTTTAACAAATTTAGTGTAGGAATAAGGAAATTGAACATAGAATAGGCTGCACTAGACGTAGTTGCCTACCAACGCCGGAAGATGCTACAAATCGAGAATTAACATAAAAACTCGGTTTATGTTAAATAGCCTCGTCACATCGAGACTTTCATATGGATGTCATAAATGATGTCAGATTTGTTCAATATCTAAACTACCAGCTGTGTACATCTAAGCCTTCTCAGATCAACAATTAAAAAAGACTCTCAGCGAATAAAGTCTGTAGATCGTAGCGAGGTCTATAATTAATTGAACTGCAGAGACTAGCACTAAATAATGACAAAGAACTGTACAAAATAACATAGAACACATGGAATAAGGAACTTCAACACCAGTAGCAAATAAAGTATTATTCACAGAGAAAATGATGACATTGTGGAGCGAAAATGGAAATAAAAACCAATACAGACAATTATCAAATGGCAAAAACTTTCTGAGTCAGAGGATTCCTGTATCCTTCCGGTTAATAAATTTATCATTTGAAAATAGAGATTTAACAGAGAAGTGGCAACATACTGTAACAGTTTTCACGACGCCATAGGTTGACGGAGATTCACTTACTCATTATCCCGTCTTTCTTACCAAGCTACGGGACACGTACACCACAACTCGCCAAGCTACGTGATATTTACCTTCTTCCTCACCAAGCTACGTAACACTTACACTTGTCCTCACGTTCTCTCCCGTCTCTCTTTTTTTCGACATACCCGCGAAGAAATCACATTTCTTTTCATCTTAACCAACAACTACAAACAAGGAACTTTAACACAAAAACATTAATACTCGTACACCCTGAGAGAAATTTATTTGGTAAAAACATGAAAATAAAAATATTTTATATTTTTATATTTAAAAATAAAAACGGCTTTTTCTTTGTTTCGGATTGATTCAGATCAACTACAATATAAAGATATCGTTCCACAATACTTGAAAGAAAAGGTTAGAAAGGAAAACCACATCAATAATGGAAAGAGCTATATAACAGTTTGCCGACTTCTGTTCTCCTGAACAAATTCTTTGAATCGAAATATATTATACATTTCAAATGTCGGTAGCACTCGCTAGTCGGTGAATGAATACCGATTATTTCCTTATAAGGAAATAGTTAATATTATTATTACTTTTAACATTTGGTCTTTTTTTGGAGTGGGTGGTTCCACCCATTCAAACAAACTCGTTATGGTTGTTTATTCGCTATTTGCCTTCTAGTGATTTTCCAAGCGTAGCTCAGATGTGGCGAAAGTATGGGGCACCGAGTGAGGATCGAGCTCATTACTCAGTTGTAATTGTTCTAGCGAGATAAGCTTGCCAACCATTACACCGCCTCGAGGTGCCCAAAGTTATTTTCCAAGCGTAGCTCAGATGTGGCACAAGGCCGAAAGTATGGGTCACCCAGTGAGGATCGAATTCACTATTTAGTCGTAATTCATCTAGCTAGACAAGCTACACCGCCTCGAGGTGCCCTCGCTCTTTGCCTTCTATACGCCATATGAATGTTAGATTCTCCAAGCCATCTTTTCTCATTATTGAGCCTAGATGGGTGACGGATTCAGAATACCAGGTGCTGTAAACTTGCGGGTATTGTAATGGGGGACGGCTAGGAATTGGAAGATGGAGGAACGAGTTCCAATGGCAGTCGGGTAAGTCATATTCACTTACCCGCAGTTAGCCTCGGGAAAGGTACGAATCAAACTTTTCTACCTTCAGATATGGGTTAATTAGTAAAACGTGTATAACTAACTTATTGTTATCTAAAAAAAAAAAAAAAAGAAGCAGATTTTACAATCTTAAAAGAATTCTGGCTTTGCAAAAGAGTTATCTATCCTTGATAATTTCAAATGATTTTTTTTCTGATTGTTAAAAGCAAATTATTTCTGGTTCCTCTTTTTCACAAATCTTCCTCGTTGTTCACATTTACTGTCCATGACATTCTTAACAGAGCCTCATCTATTTCTTTTCGCGTCACTTCTCCACTTCCCTGGCTTATAGGAGCTTATTTATTGCACAGAAGCATATTATTAGCGTTATGTTCTAAATTACTTGTACCACGGTGATGGTCCAAGGTTAGAACCAATGAAAAAATAGCACGAACACAGGTATGGAAGACAAAGATATATTACAACAGAAATATAATAAAAAGAAATAGAAGTATTAGTAATGACTATCAGATTTGGTTAGAGTGAACTATGTTGTCTCGACAAATATCACTATTCCAATGTCCTTACAATATGCTCTCAATTATCTCACCTCGTCTTACAATTTCCATCATACCTCTTGAGAGGCGGAGTATTTATAATGTCAGGAATAGTCCATTATTATTATGGGTAAGTTCCCATAACAATTAGGTTCTTTGTTTCTAACGAGGAAATTCTTTGTATCTTAATACATTGATTAGTCTCTGGAAGGCAGCTTTCGTTTATCCTATACACATTCGGATTTGGGTTTCCCTTTTTCAAGCGTCTGTTATGGTAATTTACCAACACAGGCATGGATTCTCCCATCTATAAACAGGAGCAGGTACTGCCTTTTAGAGAAGGAAGTTTCCAGCAGTCAGCTCTGACAGTCGGACTGAACATTCTTGCTGTAACACTCTCGTTTGTATTACTCTTTCTGTGAATATATTTAACTCAATTGCTCTCTTGTGTCTTTATTTCTGGCCCTAACAAGACCACAACGGCGTCTCTTACAGCTTTACTCAGACAAATACTTTTTATTCGGTTCACATTCTTACCACTTTTCAAAAAGTACTAGGTTTCGAGAGCCACTCAAGGTAAGCGGCTAAAAAATGAAGGCGGATTTAAGAATGTTAAGTGAAGTAACAGCATGCGCATATTATAAGGGTTGACCTGTTGGCAAGTCAATAAACTGCATTTATTATTATTGAAAGATTGAGTAAATTTTTGGAACACACACACACACACACACACACACACACACACACACACACACACACACACATATATATATATATATATATATATATATATATATATATATATATATATATATATATGAATGAAAATGAAGTTGCAAATACAACTGGAAACGTTAAGAATATTTATTTAAATTAAGTTTACCGGTACTATGATTTTCAAAAGTAAAACTGTATGGCCATAATATGTCTCCCATCTATCTATCTATCTATCTATCTATCTATCTATCTATCTATCTATCTATCACTCTCTTTAACTCTCGCTTTCTCTTTTCTCTCTCCCTCTTTATATATATATATATATATATCGGAATGAAAGGAGAACGAAAATAATACATAAATTCTAATGTTCACAGTATTAATTCAAAAGAGGGCTCAATACCGATAGTAGAGCAATAGACGGGGAAAGCATCCACTGGGGAGTGGTTTGCACATTGCAACAATTTTGAGGAAGAACTTGTGCTTTACCGTTGGAATATGAAGGGAATGAGGGAAAGGTTGACGCCGTATACCCAGCCTGGCTGGTCCTAACTGTGATAGGTCTGAACTAGCGTAACAAAAGGATGTAGTTCGTCTGAATATTTGTCAAGAAATAGCGAGAGGCTACAAATGTTTCGGTGTTGTAGGGTACAAAATATGGGTATCTGCTTGATTTATATGTCTTTAACACATTTTAGCTTAAATATTGGACTGTCTTTGATGATTCCGTTTTCTGTCTGATACAATTAATCGTCCTCTTTGTTCTCTTATGACTAGGTTACACAGGAAACACTGTGGATTGAGCGTCTCGCCGTAGTGAAATTGTTGGCAATTCAGACTCGTTCTTTATTTCTATGTGCCGTGTCCTTTCAGGATATAGGCGATCATGGCTCTCCACCTCCCTCTATCCCTTGCAGCTCTTAACAAGTTCCTCCTCTCACTACAAAGATGCAACTTCGTTTCGGTGCATTTAATTGCATTTCGACTGGTGAGAACCCAAATCCCCTCTGCCAACTCCCCCACACCACGTTCTGTCATCCTCTTGCTTAAGTCCTCCAGGTATGTCATGCCTATCTATTTTACCTCTATTCGACCTGTGAGTATCAGATTCTCCAGACACTCCTTTCTCATTATGTGCCCCATAAACATCAGCTGCCTGTTCCCGATGCTAAGTATAAGCCTGCTCCTTGTTTGCATCCTTTCTAAGACCTCATCCTTGCTCACAAGCTCGGTTCATGATATCCTCAGCATCCTTCTGTAGAACCACATCTCTGTCGCCTCAAGCCTCTTCTTCATCTTTGAGGAAATCGTCCACCATTCTCTGCCGTAAAGAAGGACAGATGTCATGTAACAACTCGGTATTCAAAGAAAATCCTCCTGTTTCGCGATGCAGAATTGAGTTCGATCTGCACTGGGTTTAGATTACTGATGGCTTTGTGCCAAATTTAATTAGCTTTAAATACAGAGTGCCCTCTCATAAAATGTACCTACATTTAGATTTCATCATCAGCTTGCATGCATTTAATTTCATTTAGTATTTAATTTGAGCCGGTAATCTTCTTCGTAAGCCAATAAACAAAGGTAAATATTTCTTAATTTTAAGCCTCAATTTTGTTGGCAAGTCAATAAACTGTTTTTATTATTACTGAAAGATTGAGTACATTTCTGGGACAGACACATAATATATATATATATATATATATATATATATATATATATATTAAGAAATGGACAAAGTACGACAATTTATTAAAGACATTTTTATATTTAACATTCTTTTTATAGATACACGTATTTAAGTAAATGCTCTGTTTATAATAAACAGTATTAAATAACATTTACCGGCCTGAATGCCCGGGAAATTTTCATAGAAAACATTCGTCCTTTGACAGGATTCGAACCTGCATCCTATACGGAACCGTAATTTAGCTTGACGTGCCTAACCTCTCGACTACAAAGGATTTACTGCTTATAAACTTCAATCTTCCATGAATCTCGTACATTTATATAAGCTTATAAGCAGTAAATTCGACCTTGTCAATCGAACGATCCTTTGTGGCCGAGCGGTTAGGCACGTCAAGCTAAAGGACGGTTAACAAGATGCAGGTTCGAGTCCTGTCAAAGGACGAATATTTTCTATGAAAATTTCTCGGACATTCAGGCCGGTAAATGTTATTTAATACTGTTTATTATAAACAGAGCATTTACTTAAATACTTGTATCTATAAAAAGAACGTTAAACATAAAAATGTCTTTATGTATGTATGAAAATGAAGTTGAAAAAACAACTGGAAACGTTAAGAATATTTATTTAAATTAATTTTACCGGTTTCACAGTACTATAATTTTCAAGAGTAAAACTGTATGGCCATATGTCTCACATCTATATATCTATCACTCTCTCTCTCGATTTCTTTCTTTATATATATATATATATATATATATATATATATATAGAATGAAATGAGAACAAAAATGATATATACATTCTAACGTTCACAACATTAATTCAAAAGAGGGCTCAATACCGATAGTAAAGCAATAATTATTGATTATAATTTTTTCATATAGACAAAAACAATTTACTCACTACAAAGATGGATGCAACTTTGTTTGATAACCATTAACCTTTGATAACCATTTTGGTTCTCACCAGTCGAAGTGCTATTGAATGCACCGAAACGAAGTTGCATCTTTGTTGTGAGTAAATTGTTTTTGTCTATATAAAAAAATACATATATATATATATATATATATATATATATATATATAAACTGCATTTAATGTCATTGAAAGAGTGAGTAAATTTTGGGACATCCAGTATCTCTCTCTCTCTTTCTCTATATATATATATATATATATATATATATATATGTATGTATATATATATATATATATATAATGTTTGTGAAAAAGATTACTCACTTTTTGACTTCAAATATCTTCATGACTTTTAATCCTACTTGTCCAATACATGCATGTTAATCTTCTTTGCAAATCAATAAACATTAATATGTCTTAACCGTTAATCTTGTTTGCAATTCAATAAACACTGCATTTATTATCATTTCAATAGTGAATGCGTCTTTTTGTCATCCTGTATGTTACAAAAGCTGATAGGACTTGAGAAATCAAGTAATTTAGTGTCCGTTGCTTAATATCTTCTATCGTTCTGAGCTGTGCAAGTCCTTCTAAAATGAAAGGTTTGAACCCTTAACCGTGAGAAAACAATCACCAAGCCGGCTTTGCTGAGCATGAATTATATCCTTACTTTATGCCTCTTATTTAATTTCTTGTGAAACAATTTGTAAACGCCGCCTTTTGTTTTCTTATTAATAGCAAATACGAGGCTATAGAGCCAATCAAAGTAGAGCGTACTGTTAAAATGGTTTTGATTAATGATGTGATAGGAATGAAGGAATAGCTGTGTAGTAAGGGAAAATTCTTAATCTAGAACAGAGATATATTATTAAGATGAATATTGAGCATAGATAACGACCGATCCTTGACCCTAAGCAGTTCCCAATTTTTTTTTTAGGAAAAAGGCACACTGACCTTTTTCCATATATTTGGTATATGTTGGAAAACAGTGGTCCGACTCTATGGAAGCGGCAGTTCGTTACTGGTGGAAATAAACAATAGAGCTCATCGGAACTTAGTGTGATATCTAGCTAGTTCAACAGCAAAACGGTGAGACCTAATTGCCAGTCTAGTAGCGCGCTTAAATTCATATAATCCGGACACCAGGGGGAAAAAAAAGCTTGTCAGAGAAGTAGCCATGAAGATATTTGTAGAAAAGACATAGTGAAGCCATGTTACATCTGTGAGAATGTGACTGATGTCGAGATGTCAAGTCAGGATCGATTACATTGCAGATTCTTATTTAGATTTAGTCAAGAACCTCGAAATGAGTAGTAGGATAACCAAACCAGATACGGCAATGCACGGACAAACGGTTGATTTGTAAATGTGTAAGATGAACTCTGACGAGAAAAATCTTTTGGCACAGCACAGTGAACCAACTTGCAGTTAATATAAAGATAAAGCATGGGGCTAATCTGACTTGCGTGAAGATAAAAAAAGTCCGTCTAATAAATGTAAAATGTTTGTCTGACTTTTCTAAAGATAAAACGTAGGCTTACTGTGTTCCTTGGTATCACTTTTGCTGCAATAAGCTAAGCATATATATATATATATATATATATATATATATATATATATATATATATATATATATATAAAAAGAACTCTAAAGAATGCACTAGAGAATTGTCGAACTTATCCATAACGTATTCAGTGAACTTTCACCTTCGCAGAAGCTGATGCAAACTCGACAGAATATAGTATAAGAAATCACAACCTTCCCTCAAAGTTGGCTGAGGCAATTTAACACCTACATTAATTCTGGGCTTGAGCGATTGTATCGTTACATTTGGCTCGACATTATTCAAATCGAAGAAAAGGTGAACGGAATATTATTAATTTAATTAAGCGTTTCTTTGAAAATCTAATTAAAATAATGGATGTTGAAGTTTCTCTAGATTAATAAATAGCAAATTGGAATTGGTAAAAAAAAAAAAAAAACTTAATGCACAAGACTTTGCTGTCCATAACTATTTAGCAATTACGATAAACCTCTTAACCTGACCCTATCTCACTCTCTCCACACACACACACACACATATATATATATATATATGTGTGTTTGTTTGTGGGGGGGGGGCACCTCGAGGCGGTGTAATGGTTAACATGCTCGTCGCGCTAGAACAATTACGTGGTCTGTTTTTATTTAATATGTATATATATATATATATATATATATATATATATATATTAAATAAAAAAAGACCTGTTTTTATTTAAATTATTTGCTGTGGATTTACATTGAGCTCTCTGGATTTTATTCTCCTTAGGTTTACCCATACGGATTAGCTAGTTTAACCACACACACACACACACACACACACACACACACACACACACACACACACACACACACACACACACACACACACACACACACATATATATATATATATATATATATAGATAGATAGATAGATAGATAGATAGATAGACAGACAGACCGAGAGAGCCAGACAAACCTACCAAGGTTTTACCTAAGCGGATCGTCAGAGAAGGCTGGCTACTTTGCGTACTCGTATAGTTTTTTTTTTCCTTTGGACTTTGGACTTGCATGCTAGATGATTATTTTCGGCTAACGTACATGTTCTTGGTTTTTTCTTTTTTTTTATACCTTTTTTCCCTTTTGTATTGGTTTGATTATTCGCAAATCAAGACACCGAAGGTTTTCTGAACGAGTTTAGTTTCTTATACTTATAAGATTACTAATACTAATATATATATATATATTTATTAAAGAAATTTTTATGTTTAACGTTGTTATTTATTAAAAATGTCTTTAATAAATAAATTATTAAAGACATTTATTAAAAATGTCTTTAATAAATAAATTGTCGGACCTTGTCCATTTCTTAACACATATACATATATATATATATATATATATATATATATATATATATATATATATATATATATATATATATATATATGTGTGTGTGTGTGTTTGTAAAATTTCAGAGATAACTAAAAGTATATCTGTAAAAGGATAATATGAATAAAGATAAAAGGATAACTTATCTTAGGCGACGTTTTCCGTCCACGGAGAGACGTTATCTCGGCAAATGTAAGGATTTTTATTTTCCAGCAATTATTTATAAATAAAAATTAAAATCTCGTCAGTTTTTCAAAATTTGGGCTTGGCAAATGAGTAGTTGGTCCTGATCTGGCATCTCGTCTACAGTCGCTTTCTCACAGACTTGACGTCGCTTCCCTCTGTCTTTTCTACAAATACTTTCACGGTAACTGTCTCCGACGACCTATTTCCGCTGGTTTCCGAACTGCCTGAATTTAAGCGTGCTACTAGGTTGGCATCTCGGTCCCACCCTTTCACTGTCGAAACGGTTAAAACACGGCCGTCTCTTCTACTCCAATAGCTTCATTTCTCGCACTTCCCGTCTGTGGAACTCCTTTCCTCTTATTTGCTTCCCTGACAGTTATAGTTTTCAAATATTCAAATGTAATGTCAATCGACATCTTCTGATACCTTTATCTAATTCTCCGCCCTTCTCTTTATCCTTTCCTTAATCACGTCTCTTACTGTTGTTCCCACTCTCTGTAACCCCTTGCGTGCTAGTGGCACTCCTGCCTTGCTTGGGGGAAAATGCTAAAAAACAATTTTTTTTTTTCACTAATAATTGAAAAAGTTCAGGGTGCATATTTATATTCTGATGAATTTCGACAGCGGCACAGAAAAATTTCCGTCTAAGTTTCTTTTTTTTAATAATTTTGGTATTAGTACCACTTAGTATGATTTTAATTGGACGTCATAATTTACCGGTAATCTGGTACTAAGAATATAATTCTCAATCAGCAGGTATTAATATTATCATTACCGTATTTATTGATAGACTATCAGTGAATGAACAGAAATAAAAGACAATATACATCCGTACACAATTAAAATATTTAATAAATACAAAAAAATATTACAACAAATCGTATGTGTCCTCAAACATATGACTATACACATTGATCCAAGAACGAGCATACGTTACATAAAAGATCAATTCAAAATGTTTTACTGTTTCTGATTCCCTTGACGAAGTGAAATAAACTACCTCGCCAAATTTGGAGACAAAAGTCTCGTTTCCACTCAACCAAACGCAGTGAACATAATATGTGGACTTAAAGAAAAAGAGAGGTTATGTTCAACGAACAAAAGCAAAAAAAAAAAAAAAACTCCTCTAAATGCCAGTTTTGTAAGGAACTGAATTCCCACTTGACCAAAAGACATGCAATATCCTAAATCCCGCCTTCCAATCCAAGGGAAGACAATTATTGTCTCGCTACAATAGCATTCTTCAGATCGAAGATTTTATCGAATAATACATTAGATAAATTGTTGTGTATAAAATCTTTGTGTTCATAGATACTTTTTTTTTTTAATTTCTGCAAGTTTCCCCATTTTATTTTAAGGAGCAGTTGTGACAGTTTATTTTATATATACCTACAGAATTATTATTGCTATGGAAATGTTTGGTCCTTATCATATCTGTCATGGTATCTACCTAGATCGACAGAATGAACTCTTTCTAACGCTATATATACTACGCCTCTCTCTCTCGAGAGACGAACGGTATTGGGACGATGTTGAATCGAGTCGAGCTGACAGTAGTTCACTCCAAACCAGTCTGACAGTCATACTAACACCTTCCACTTCTTGTATTATTTTTCGTGTAATATATTCTTTGTTATTTCTACTGTTGTGTTTCGTTTTGTTCTTTTATGGTCCTAACCTTGGACCATAACAATATCCATAATAGTTTTGGGTGCATTTATAATTATTTTGATGTTGTTTAGATTGTTTGGGAAAGTATAGCGATTTTCCAAGCGTAGCGTTGATGTAGCACAAGATCGAAAGTATGGGGCACACAATGAGGATCGAACTCACTACACAGTGGTAAATGTTCTAGCGAGACAAACTTGCTAACCATTACACCGCCTGGAGGTGCCCTTGTTTGGTAAAGTATATTCTAAGGATATAGTAGGTATAGTATATGCCGGTATTTATCTAGTTTATTTTCATTCTTGTTGCTGCTGTTGTCGTTTAATATTGTCGTTATCGTTTTTTGCTGCTGTATATTTTGTATGCCTTTCTCCTAGTGTTTTCTCTCTCTCTCTCTCTCTCTCTATATATATATATATATATATTTCTTCTTCCAGTAATTGTTAGGGGCTTCAGATTCTTAGCGCTCACCAATAGAATCCTATAAGCATTCCAAATTTTATATTGTTACAGTGGTGAGAATAGAAAATGAGAAAATGATAAGATGATTCCTGTCGTTTGATTTTGCGGAAAATAGAATTTTTATATTTACTCTGATGAGGACGAACCGCGTCGGCAAAGACAAGTTTTCTTTTTATTCTTTATTCATATTGTTCTTTTACAGATATATTTTTTGTTATATCTGTTTGTTTTTTTGTTTGTTTTTTTGTTTTTTTTTTTGGCGGTAGTTGGGGGCTGAATATTTGAATGAAAGCTGATTTGACGCTACAGAAGTTAACCGGTACGTACGTAACCCCCAAAAAAACCAAAAATTAAAAAACCAAAAAACAACAAGGTAAAAATTGTTTTTTTTGGGGGGATAATTTTTCGATATTATTATTCATTAGAACTTCTGAAAGCTAGGGCATTTGTCAGAAGCGAAAGCCGTTGAGTTTTTATCATTTTAAAAGGTAGGTTCTTATTGATAATACGAGGGTAAGTCAAAACTTGTCCGCAATCTTTCAGTTTGGTAGGCTGCTTTCTTTGTCGGGATCGCTAGGAATAGACCCGAAGGGTTTTGAAAAGCCTAGAAGAACTAAAGAATCGAAGAAAAATCGAAAACCTTCCAAATAAGCAGGGATAACGAACCTTCTATCTTTTAGTTATCTTGGAGAAACGATGCCAACCTTCAAAAAAGCAATGCGTTACGCTTTCTCGGTTTCATGATATCCACTGACATGAATTATATTGAAGCCATTGCTGGGACTACGGCTAGGCAAGTGGGTTCACTGTGACGTGCCCGACGATTTTTCATTGTCCAGAAACCAACTTAGACATTTATAAGTCCATGCATTGAATATTGCTGTCACATCTCGTCCGAACCTCCTGATCTGAAGATCTTTGACAAAATCAAAAGCAAAATATGCAGTGTGTAATCAGTCTTGACCATGAATGTCCACTTCAGTCATTTTCTATAAATGTTCTCACTACAATGAGCTTTCTTCTTTAGTACTGCGGCTTCATTAATTTAAGTGTAGTTCAGTACTAGATTGGCAGATAGGTTTCACCGTTATTCTGTTCAAAAAGCTATAATCCACCGTATAGTCTATTCTAAACTTTTCTCCACCCGCGCACCTGTATTTGTAGCTCACTTCTGTCTTCCTGTCAACTAGGCTCTTCAACGAATTAAATGTAACGTCATTCGCCAGTATCTGTCTATATTTCTGAGATGAGGTATTATGTACATTATTTACATTATTCGGGCTATTGTCCTCATCTTTGTTGCCATATTTATTACAACGTCTCCGCTGTTGTACGCTCCGGCCTTCTTCAGGAGGTTAGAATGTCGAACTGAACCCTTTATTTCGCACACTGGGGTAGACTGTTCCAGTTCCACGTGCCACGTGCAATATGAGCACTGATAAAAAATGGTTGCTGAGGATATTAGTTTTATAACACCCAGAAAATCATATACAGATGTCCTCAAAGAAAATATGGCATAGTGGATAAAGGCGTTAGTTAGATCCAGTGTCAGGACCCAAAGAGTGTGAGTTCAATACCCGGTTAAGGCAGTGGAGAACTTTCAGAGGGAAAATTAACAGGAGATAACTGATAAATGACACCCATTACACATGGCACGTGGAACTAGAACAGTCTACCCCAGTGAGCGAAATAAAGGGTTCAGTTCGACATTCCAAGTACCTGAAGAAGGCCGGAGCGTACAACGGCCGAAACGTTGTAATATTTTTTTTTTTTTAACATACAACGTGTGTTAGCACGTGCGATACCCTGTCTTCATCAGCCGCCGACCAGGGGTGATCTCACGGTTTCGGTGGCTATGGCGGGACCGCCACCCCTGGCTCCACCAGCAGCGTTTGCCATTAGGCAGGGTATGAAGATAAGCTAATTAATCATTTCTTTAAGTAAATTCTATCTGTAATGAAAGTTTCCTGAGCGCGTTTGCCGTTATTGACGCGCTCGTAAAAATCCTTATAGACGACAAAGCAAATATTTCACTTGCGCATGTTAGGTCGTGATATTGCGCGCATTTTATTTGCTTGTTTTGATCTCGACCAAATCCAACATGACGCGTGTTGAACTGTTTTTTTTTTGAATGCGATGCGAAAACGCTTTTCAACCAACGGCCAGTGATGCCTATTTTTGAAAGGAAGAAAATGACCGAATAAATATGGCGACAAATATGAGGACAATAGTCGGAATAATGTAAATAATTCGCCAGTTTAGGTTTATTGAAAGCGGTTTATTATTATTATTATTATTATCATTATTATTATCATCATCATTATCATCATTATTATTATCATCATCATTATTATTATTATTATTATCATCATCATTATTATTATTATTATCATCATCAGTATTATTATTATCATCATCATTATTATTATCATCATTATTATTATCATCATCATTATTATTATTATCATTATTATTATTATTATTATTTCTTTTCCTCACTAGTGCTTTCTAATTTCCTTTCACTATCAGTAATCTCTGGCGTTTCAGTGGCTTTATCGTCTTGCTTGGGGTGAAATGATTAGACAGCGACTGAGGAGTTTGCTGGAGTAATGAGAAGATTTTCAATCGCCCAATTTCCAGCGATAACCACCACACACTAAGTACGGACACGCAACGCTAGAGTAATAACAGCAAAAATGAAGAAACCCATTTACATTTAAAGCCTGTTTATTTCTTTGCGTATAACTAGAAACATGTTTTTTTCCCCCGTTACAAGCATGTACATCCTTGTAGAGACATAAAGAGGGAGAAAGAGATTTAAAACGAAAACCAAACGTTAAAGAACTGCACATATGTTCACTTAAAGAACGCCATGTTTATTTGCTTGCATATGCGTAATAATTATTCGTTATAAGATTTCTGTATAAGGCATTTTAAACACTCCTACGTGCAAGCATTTTAGGACACATACATACATACATATATACATATATATATATATATATATATATATATTTAAAAACATTAGAAAGGAAGAGATTTTTTTACCCCTAGAACTTACCAAAACTTTGAATCATTTTCAAGGATAAACTTATAGAATAAATAAATGAAACAGTTTAGAAGGCGGGCGAACGTTCTATTTCGACGCACATACATTCGGAAGGAATTAGAGAAAAATATTTAGAAGCGGGGAACGAGTCATGAGAAAAGAAGACAGTTAAATAAAAAGTGAAAAATCACTTTATATAAGCTAAAACAGTGGGAGCCACATTCTTTTCTCCTTGCCAACATACACATACACACTTTCTTTTTCATTAATATAACTTTGTGTCGCTGATACAAATAATATTAAACGTAAGTAGATATCAAGGAAAAGGTTTAGTTTAAAATAAAGTTAAAATAATAAGGCGTACTGTTGCAATGGTTAACGAGCTTTCCTCGATAGACCGCTTATAACTGGGTTCGATTTTCATTGGCGACTTTTTATATGAAACATTACACTAAATCCAGTGAATTTTTCGGCCAATCACGGGAGGCCCTGATAATTTAACAGGCTGTTGACTGATTTGCTTTTTTTTGACGGTTTGTCAACCGTTTCTGGGTTACTTAAAGCCGAGACATGTTTGGGATTATCAGTGTAATGGTTGTGGTTGTTTATTTTTGTTGTGATTAAATATTGCATTAACAATTTTTTGAGAATAAGAATGATTTTTACAGATACAGCTTCTACTATTTAACCCTTACCTGGGGGAGCGGACTCACACCTTTCACTAATTATTTATGCATAAGTGAGTGCAATGAACTCAACTGTAATTCGAACTCGATTCTCGAACTTCTTATTCAGAGTCGCTTTCCATTTCACCATCAGCACAACCGTATTTTCCAGGAGAGTCATAAAAAACTTTAAGACACCTCGTAAACTTATAATTTTTTTTATGTCATGTCTGTTTAGGACGTTATTATTGTCGTCAACAATAAAAATAAAAGATTGCGTTCAAAATATCTACATTTCGGCATTAAATAACCCATAGAGATGTTGATATGCCGCTAAATCCAACCCCACTAAAAAAAAATTCTTTAGGATGTAGGCAATTATGTCTCTCGCCATTTTTTTTTATCTATCATGACTTGTTTTTAAACAAATCACCCCATGAGAAGCGGTAATGTGACTCAGATGCAACGGGCTACTGGTAGTAGAAGAGAATGGGAATACATAAGTGGGGAGAATGGATAATAATAGTAATCAGGAAGACAGTGGACATATATATATATATATATATATATATATATATATATATATATATATATACACACAATACAAACACAATACAAATGCCATGAAAATTTCATTTTATCAACACAGGTGTTCAAACTGCTGTTCATTAGAATTTACACACCTTTGAAGTCTACCTTCCATGCTTCGACAAACAATTTTGAAAAGCATCGTTGTGTTTTCTTGAAAGGCATCTCAACCTACTGTTCACCTACTTTTGTTTAATGATCTATCTATCTATCTATCTATCTATCTATCTATCTATATATATATATATATATATATATATATGTGTGTGTGTGTGTGTGTGTGTGTGTGAGTGTGTGTGTGTTTGTGTGTATGCATGTACTTGAACATACTAACGATCGTAGCGGACAGTTCATCAACATTATAAGTACCTGAAGATTGTAGTGAACATCAAACTCCGAGTCATACATTCGACATAAGATAATATATGTATTTATTAATATATACTTTGTAGCTCTGTATTGCCACATTGAGTACTGTTTTGTTAACATCCAAATTAAATAAAACACGTGTATGGTTGCTTGTATCTATATTTATTTATTTAAATCAAAATTATATATATATATATATATATATATATATATACGCACAAAAGTGTAGGGTAGTTTAAATATCCAAATAAAAAAGGGCTCAATACAGAGTAGAGTTTAATAATATTTATAAACCACTACACAAATGCAATTATGTTTCAGCACTATGCCTGTAGAATCACCTATAATGCTGAAGCATGAATCAATTTGAAAAAGTACATATAATGCCGAAACATGAGTCAATACGAAGAAGAACCTATAGTGCTGAAACATGATTGTGTATAACATGTTTTTGTTATAATTGTTATCTATCTATCTATCTATCTATCTATCTTTTTCAGTTTGTTCCTTATCTATCTGTTTATCTCAGTATGTCAATTATCTATTTACCAATCTACCTATCATAGTAAGTTTATTATCTATCTATCTATCTATCTATCTATCTATCTCTTTCATTTTGTTCATTATCTATCTGTTCATCTCAGTATGTCAATTATCTATTTACCAATCTACCTATCACAGTAAGGTTATTATCTATCTATCTATCTATCTATGAAAACGAGATCAGATAATTATATATTTATTGACTATTCATGTATCCATATATATATGTATGTACAGACAGATGGTCGACTGGGTTGAACATTCGCTTATCGACGATGAAGATTCGAATTTCATCGGTTTGTTCGTTATGTCAAAGTTCTTGGGAAGCAATCGAAGCTTGCGGCACCTTTGGAGAATAAATGAAAGCCATAGCACGGGTTGAACCAAGCCTTGTGTGTGAAACTGAGTAGGCGCACACTTTTGGCGACCGTCAGTGTTTACGCAAGTACGAAATCACAAATCATCATGGCCGAGGGTTTAAGCATTGCTTTTAACACCTGATCGTGACAAATTACGTTCTCTCTCTCTCTCTCACTCTCTCTCTCACTCCCTCCCTCCCAGAAACCGTAATTAAGGTATAGTTACAATATAAACTACAAGTGGGCTCTGTATGTGGTAGACATGCACAAATGTGCCTGCGCCATAGGTACCGGCTTGTTGTCCTAGAAAGGTGTGCTCCGAAAACGAGTATTTATATAAATTTTATGAATTTAAGCGCAGTACTAGATTGGCAGAAGGATATCATCATTATATACGTGAAACTGCTAGATGTAACCGTAAGTTCTATGCTAACAGTTTCTTCTATCGCACTTCTTGCTTGTGGATCTCTCTTCCGGCTTCTTGCTTTCCAGTCAAGTTTGATCTTCAAAAATTTAAATGCAATATAATTCGTTACCTTCTGTCTTCTTAATCCTGTTTATTGATCTCTCGCCATAACAATTTTTTTTTCATATTCTCTAACAATAAGTAACGCCTTGCGTCTTAATGGTTTTATCGTATTGCTTAGGGCGAAAGTATTAAGAAAAACATACAACCTATATATAACTATATATCCGAAATATTAACCTAAGTACTTTGAGTCAACGCACCTAATCTCGTCATATCTAGCTTCTCGTAGGTTAAAGGTAATTGTATTATTAACTTTTCCCCTACTCGGATATATTTAGCTTTTATTGATCGAGCAGACAATAATGGTTTCTGTTGAAATTATAAAAAAAAAATGTCTTTCTCTTAAAACAATTTCAAATTCAGTAGCCGTTATTGCTCTTTCCAGTATTGATAAGGAATGAATCAAGTTAATGATAAGGGTCATGTTCGGTATTCATTTGCTAAGCTGCCAATGTCAACGGCCGTTGAAATTTATCAAATGTTTCTCTGGAAACATTTTTTTTTGTTTGTTCTCAAGTCCAGTAGATGTTATCACTCTTTCCAGTACTAATGGGTTATTTATAGGCTTATCTCTTTTTCCTTTTTTTCCTATGTGTTTTACTGTATGAGATTCATTCGTTTTGTGGTAAGAAAATCTTTATAGTCGTTTGAGACTATATACAATATTATCATTAACACCTCGGAATTTGTTGCAATGGACGACGAATAAGATCGATAGATTAAAATGGCGGTTGAGTGTAACACAATTAAAAAGAAAGATTGTAAGAAGGAAACTAATGAGCCTAACCCTAACCCTCTTCCGGCTTCTTGCTTCCCAGTCAGCATTGACATTCAAAAATGTAAATTCAATGTCAATTTTTATATTCGTGTTCTTTTATTATCCACTATCCTTAATAGTGGTTTTTCTCATATTCTCTAATATCCAGACCCCACTTGCCTCCTAGTGGCTTTATTGCCTTTGATTAGGATGAAACGATTAAATGCGGATTCGTATGACAGAACTAGAAGAAATTTTAGATATCAGATTAACATACTGTTCTTGTTTCAGTCATACACGCCAGGACACATATAACTTTTTCCGTATTTAGAGAAAAATCATTATCGAATCCATGCACATTAATATTGTACACGATAAAGAATAAAGAGGATAAAAGATAGGAATAACTGACAAAATGATTCTGCGAGGGACGATGGGAACACAGAAGGATGTTATAACACCCCAGAGACAAAGAAATCGATAATCGCATTTATCGTTGCATTGATAAATATATCAAAGATATATGTGGGCTCATATATGACGCACGGCGCCACACACGTTCCGAAATATTTAAACTGTCAGCCGCATACGACGCGCTTTTATCAGGTCACTGGTTAAAAAATGGCTTTGAGCGAAAGAAGACTTCAGGTCTGAGTGAGGACAATCCTTTTTACGAAATCCCGTTAGGCTGGCATTACAGAAACCAGAGAAAGGTCCGTACGAAAATGGCAGGTTCTTTTGACTATAAAGAGCAACAAATAAAATTAGTAGCACGTGTAACTCGAAAAGAAAATAACGGCGTAATCAAGGTGGTGACATTCGGCACGACTTCAAAACAAAAGGTTAGGAAGGAAACTCTATAAAATAACAACGTTAAACATAAAATATGTCTTTAATAAATAAATTGTCGGACCTTGTCCATTTCTTAATATATGACGTCATTTGTTTACATTCGATACGCCAGAGCAGTTATGAATGTACGAGATTCATGGAAAATTGGAGTTTATAAGCAGTAAATTCGACCTTGTCTACCGAACGCTTCTTTGTAGCCTAAGCGGTAAGGCACGTCAGCGTCTATGACGGTTCCGTATAGGATTCGAATCCTGTCAAAGAACGAAAATTTTCTATGAAAATTTCTCGGACATTCAGGCCGGTAAATGTTATTTAATACTGTTTATCATAAACAGAGCATTTGCTTAAATACTTGTATCTATAAAATAACAACGTTAAACATAAAATATGTCTTTAATATATATATATATATATATATATATATATATATATATATATTAGCAGGAGAGCCCGGCCTGAGGATGTAACAGTAAGAGATAGATCAAGTATCGGCTATCATAAAGACTGAAAAATAAAATTGACAAAGATTATTGTTTAAGGTTGATGGACACGCATGACTTAATTAGTTTTTTTTTTTTTTTTGTTTTTAGTTTTTTTTTTTTTTTTTTTTTGTTTTTTAGTTTTTTTTTTTACGAATTGGTCAAACCCAAACTCAAACCAAAACATTGTTTTCAATCGTTATGAGTCTCTACCGATTGAATAGAATTTTATTATAAACAATTGTCTTGTAAATGGAATTTTTAAAGCATTCTGAATGTAAAAATAAAGAAAAAAGTGTGCAAGACAATAAGAAACACTATCTGCCAAAAACAAAAGTGAAGTTTTGTTGAAATCAGTTGAAAAATGTAGGAAATCCGATCCCATATATAAACGAACACACACACACACACACACACACACACACACACACACACACACACACACACACAAACTGGGTTTTATAATAAGTATAACTCGATAAAAGTTGTCCCACTTGCATTCTGGCGACAGAATCGTGTTTTATCGTGTTTTCAAATTGATTTCGTTCAGAAACAATTGTGTTTTTCCAATTTTCGGCGCTGTCAGAAATACCGCAAGGTAATTTTACGTAGTCCTGTGAAGTTTTGTTGAAATCAGTTGAAAAATGTAGGAAATCCGATCCCATATATAAACGAACACACACACACACACACACACACACACACACACACACACACACACACACACACACACACACTGGGTTTTATAATAAGTATAACTCGATAAAAGTTGTCCCACTTGCATTCTGGCGACAGAATCGTGTTTTATCGTGTTTTCAAATTGATTTCGTGCAAAAACAATTGTGTTTTTCCAATTTTTGGCGCTGTCAGAAACACCGCAAGGTAATTTCACGCAGTCCTGTGACGTTTTGTTGAAATCGGTTGAAAAATGTAGGAAATACACACACACACACGCGCACACACACACACACAATCTGCGTTTTATAATAAGTAATATACACACTACAAACATATTAGTAGAAAATACAAACATAATAACTCCACCCAAATGTAAAAAAGAATAAAAATAATGGAGTCCTTAATAACAAAAAAAGAAAAGAAAATTAAAACATATAATAATATTAATAACGAACACGTTCACAACATACTGACTGTTTTCAGAAAATAAGATATCCTTATAACGCTAGACACATACACACAATCTATATATACAGTTCAAAAGTAAAAATGAAATCATCCTTGATAGTGGCTCAAAGGATAGCCGAAAACGCTCAGAGTTACAAAACATTTGGTCAGTTTCTACACACTCTATGTCCCCAAAATAGATCAAAAGCCTAATCGCAGTACACAGTCTGTCGTCTTTAATGAAACATATATAAAAAAGGGATTTCTGCCTAAATACACAATATATATATATATATATATATATATATATATATATATATATATATATATAGGGAAGTGTGAGTTTGTAAACAGTGATTTTTACTGCTAATAATGCGAGACACTTCGGTAAAACGAATGGACTTCTCTCAGTCACTGTGTGTTTATCTAAAAATAAATAAACTTAAATTTACCTTCATCCCTGGCGTGTGTCAACAGCTTAGGGGTACAATCTCCGACTGACGCCAATTCAGCTAGAGGCAACCTCAGGTCTAGCCACACTGATGAGCTGTGAGATAGCAAAACAGTCTGTCTGTGCATGGCAAAATATATGCTCCTGAAAAAATTATTTCGGTTGAGCTCTCGGGGAAGGAAATGTGAGTTTGTAAACAGTAACTAATACTGCTTATAATGCAAGACTCTCCGGTAAAACGAATCGAGTTCTCTCAGTTACTATGCATTTATCAAAGACAAATTTGCTTAAATTAACTTTCATCCCTGCCTGTGAATCTCCGACTGAAGCCAATTAGCCGGGTTTCGATTATAGCTAGAGGGAACCGGAGGTCTAGCCACGCTGATGAGCTGTGATAGAGCAAAACAGTCTGTCTGTGGATGACAATATATATATATATATATATATATATGGAGAAATATAGTCTTAAGATGTGCTGTATTTATGGGATAAAGTGCTCAATATCAGAGACAGAGCGTGTGTAAATATAAAAGTGAACAGAGAAGTCAACACTTAGAGGCAACAGTCTGTTTCATGCTAGATGCATATATATCATATATATATATATATATATATATATATATATATATATATATATTCTGTTTATACGTTATTTTTATAGATAAAACTTATTTAAGCAAATGCACTGTGTTTTAATTAAACAATATCAATTACATTTACCGGTCTGAATGTTCAAGACATTTCATAGAAAATATGCGCTTCTCTGACAGGATTCGAAATTGTAACCCTTATGGGGGGGGGCATCATTTCTTCTGACGTGCTGTTAAACATGCAACTATAAAGAAGCGTCTGATTTGCAAGGGTCGAATTATTGTCAACAATGACAACATATTATGAAATGTAGTAGGTCAAACAATTATTACGTTAAGAGCAGATATGATCCATCGAGAAAAATCGTCGAAGGTGTGTGGATATAAACAGCAATTCTGACCTTTCAATATAGATATTAGGATAAAATTATTATTATTACTCTATCTCTTGGTATTGAACACTATAATTAAAACGACTTTTTGCTTTAAAAATCTTATCTTCTAGAGAAAAAAAAAATTGTCTTCCCGGAGTGTGTTTAATTTCCTCGTGGAGTCGGCCTGATTCCAAAATAATATATGTTGGGCTAATACCTCTAGGAGTAAAGGTGAAAAAAAGGGACAATTTTATTTTGAGACACTGTAATTTGAGAACAGTAGTTTTTTCATTTGAACATGAGCTATTGAAAGTTGAAGAGTTGTTTCCCTTTAATTGTTTTCTTTTTATCAGTAGAAGCCAAGACGGCGGAATCCGAAAACAATCGCAGTAATGAAAACTTGGGAATCCAAAATTTCAAGATTGTGGGTCCAGGTACGGCCCGGAATGTTTTTAATTTGCTCACGGAATCGGCCTGATTCCAAAATATTATATGTTGGTTTATGGTCTTTAGGAATAAAGTTGAAAAAGTATGACAGTAGCACACTAACCTTCATATTTATTATATAGATATATCCGTCTGTTATCTATCTATCTATCTATCTATCTATCTATCTATCTATCTATCTATCAATTTCCGTCTGTTCCCTATCTATCTATCTATCTATTTTCGTCTGTTTCTGATCTATCCATATATCTCTCTAAAAATTATCTATTTAGAAATTAACAGTACCAATGATTCCATATTTTCTCTGTCCTGGGGATCTTACTATATAGATCCCGAATCTGAGGTACCAGTACCCTGTCGATGTTGATATCCGAAGCAAAACTTGTAATGAATAGAATGTTGTAAACTCTAAATAGAAGGAATATTCACTACTATTTCTCTAGTTTCGTCTTCAAGATC
Source organism: Acanthosepion pharaonis (assembly GCA_903632075.3). NCBI lineage: Eukaryota > Metazoa > Mollusca > Cephalopoda > Sepiida > Sepiidae > Acanthosepion > Acanthosepion pharaonis. The sequence goes on along the minus strand of CAHIKZ030004986.1, from coordinate 1,992,114 downwards.
AAGATTATTTTAGGCATCAGCAGAATCAGCTGCTATTTTTCTGATGGAGAATTACATATTAATACAACACTGTCCATCTAAGCCCGTTCATTATCTATCTATCTATCTATCTATCTATCTATCTATCTATCTATCTATCTATCTATCTATCTATCTATCTCAGTCTGTTCTTCATCTATCTATCTATCTATCTATCTATCTATCTATCTATCTATTCCAGTGTGTTTGTTATCTATCTATCTATCTATCTATCTATCTATCTATCTATCTATCTATCTATCTATCTCGTCCAGTGTGTTCGTGATCTATCTATCTATCTATCTATCTATCTATCTATCTATCTATCTATCTCCGTCTGTAACTTTATCTATCTATCTATCTATCTATCTATCTATCTATTTCCGTCTGTAACTTTATCTATCTATCTATCTATCTATCTATCTATCTATCTATCAATTTCCGTCTGTAACTTTATCTATCTATCTATCTATCTATCTATCTATCAATTTCCGTCTGTATATCTATCTATCTATCTATCTATCTATCTATCTATCTATCTATTTCAGTCTGCTCATTAACTGCCTATTTGTCTCAGTAGGTAAATTATCTATTTATTGATTTATCTCAATATGTTTATTATCTGCTTGTCTGTCTACCAGCCTATCTATCTATCTATCTATCTATCTATCTATCTATCTATCTCCGTCTATAACTTTATCTATCTATCTATCTATCTATCTATCTATCTATCTATCTATCTATCTATCTCCGTCTATAACTTTATCTATCTATCTATCTATCTATCTATCTATCTATCTATCTCTGTGTGTGTGCGTGTGTGTATAGTTTCGCAGATAAGGTTTGTTTTTGATTACTTAAATTGTTTATTTTTTATTCTTGTATGCACTTGTATCCTCTCCAGATTCCTCGTAATTTATCTTGTCGAAACCAACTGCCTACTTGTTTGCTGATTAATTTTTTTTTCTCGCTTATCTTTTACATGTAATTCCGAACAAAGCAGTTAATTGTAACGGAAACGCACGGCTTCTTAATTTTCCGCACTTTCCCCGAACGATTGAACGCATCGCCGTACGCATGCGCGACACAAATGCGCACCTCGATAAATGTGTCATGGCGACAACGCGCATAACAAAAGCAACGCCAAATTAATGTCCGTATACACAATTTCTTTGCTTCAGTGTATTTGCTTTATTTTCAACTTTTACTTACTCTCTCTCTCTCTCTTTCTCTCTCCCTATTGTTACACATGTTCTCTCACTCTTCCTTCTTTAAAGTTTTTATCCTGATTATTTCTTTTTTATTTTTGACTTCAATATCATTACTTTTCTGCTTAATAAATCGTTCCTTCTTTTTCCTAAAATTACTTCATCTTTCTTTCGTGCTTTTTCCTAATATTACTTTATCTTTCTTTCTTTCGTTCTTTTTTCTAATATTACTTCATCTTTCTTTTTCTTCGTTCTTTTCCTAATATTACTTTATCTTTCTTTCTTTCGTTCTTTTTCTAATATTACTTCATCTTTCTTTCTTTTCGTTCTTTTCCTAATATTACTTTATCTTTCTTTCTTTCGTTCTTTTTTCTAATATTACTTCATCTTTCTTTCGTTCTTTTTCCTAATATTACTTTATCTTTCTTTCTTTCGTTCTTTTTTCTAATATTACTTCATCTTTCTTTCGTTCTTTTTCCTAATATTACTTTATCTTTCTTTCTTTCGTTCTTTCTTCTAATATTACTTTATCTTTCTTTCTTTCGTTCTTTTTTCTAATATTACTTCATCTTTCTTTCTTTCGTTCTTTTTCCTAATATTACTTCATCTTTCTTTCTTTCGTTCTTTTTCCTAATATTACTTTATCTTTCTTTCTTTCGTTCTTTTTTCTAATATTACTTCATCTTTCTTTCTTTCGTTCTTTTTCCTAATATTACTTTATCTTTCTTTCTTTCGTTCTTTTTTCTAATATTACTTCATCTTTCTTTCGTTCTTTTTCCTAATATTACTTTATCTTTCTTTCTTTCGTTCTTTCTTCTAATATTACTTTATCTTTCTTGGTCTTTTCCTTTCTTTCCATATTTCACTTTCTGTTTTATACTTTACACTTCCCTTTTAAGTATAATTGTTCTAACGTCCATTCTTTTAATTTTGTTGTTACTTTTCGGTTTTTGTTTCCATTTTCGTTTCCTTTCATTATTAAAATTTTACGCTTGCTTTTCTTTTATTCCCATTTTTTTTCTTTCTTTCTTTATTTTTTCTTTCTTTCTTTATTTCTTTCTTGTAGCTTTTCTATTGGTTTCTTCTTTTCCAATTTACTCTTCATTTTTTCTTTCGCCTATACACTTTCTGCTTTACTCTCTCCCTCTCTCTTTTCACTTTACACTTTCTTCCTTTATTCTCTGTCTCTAGTTTAATATTTTTCTCCGTTTCTTTTCAGCGTTATCCTTCCTATTTGTTTCGTTCTTTCTTTCTTTTTCATTAGTCTTTTCCTTTCGGTTTTGTCTTTTTTTTCGGTTTTCTCTTTATTCCTTCCTTCCTTTCTTTCTTTCTTTCTTTCTTTTTTTTTTTTTACTTTACCCTTTCTTTCTTTTGTCCTTTTCAACTTATTCTTCTTACTTTCTCGCTTTCCTTTCAGTTTAATATTTTTCATTCGTTTATCTCCTTGGTCAATTTACTCTTTCTTTTCAATTTATTCTTTCTTCCTTCCTTCATTCGTTCCTTCCTTTCTCTCTTTCGTTTTTATTTATGCTTTCTTTCTTTCTTTCTTTCTTTCTTTTTTTTTCATTGTACCATTTCCTCCTTTCTCGTTTTCTTTTCGAACTACTATTTCTCCCTTTCTATATAATTTACTCTTTTTCCTTCGCTTCTCTCTTTCTTTTCAGTTTATTCTTTCTTTCTTTCTTTCTTTTCAATGTACTCTTTCCTCCTTTTCTCATGTGCTTGTTTCTCACTTTTCTTTCAGTTTATCTTTTCTTTCTTTCTTTTCACTGTACTCTTTCTTTCTTTCTTTCTTTCTTTTCAATGTATTCTTTCTCCGCCCCTCTCTTTCTTTTTATTTTAATATTTCCTTTCGTGTCTCTCCTTCTTTTCAATTTATTCTTTTTTGTTTGTTTGTTTCTTTCTTTCTTTCTTTCCACTATAATCTTTCTTTCTTTCTTTCTTTTCACTGTACTTTTTCTTTCTTTTCACTATAATCTTTCTTTCTTTCTTTTCACTGTACTCTTTCTTTCTTTTTCTCTTTCTTTTCAATGTATTCTTTCGCCGTTCCTCTCTTTCTTTGTATTTATTATTTTCCCTTCGTTTCTCTCTTTCTTTTCAATTTATTGTTTCTCTCTTTCTTTCTTTCTTTCTTTTCCCTGTACTCTTTCTTACTTACTTTCTTTCTTCTTGATTTACCCTTAGTTTCTTTATCTCTTCCTTTTCCAATTTACCATCTTTCTTTTTTCAAGTTTTCTCTCTTGCTTCCATTCTGTTCTCTCTCCATCTCTCTTTATTCTCTCTTTCCTTCTCTCCCACAGCAAATTCATTATCGCGCTAATCATCTTACATATAAAATAAAAGATGACATAAAACTAAGTTGTTTTCCGATATTGTATCCAATTCCTCTCGCACATTAGTTTCTTCTGGCTATTCAATCAAGGACATCGCAGTATTCAATCCGATTGCAAATAACAGGCAAATTACAGTTAGATATAACGTACAGGCCAGTTGGCGCAATGCCAACAGCCATCACAGGACATCTTCACCTCATCAAAAAATTCAAGTCGACAAGTCCAATAAATGCGCATGCGCAAATTTGGCCAACCAGACCCATTTTGTTTCGAAATGGAAGAAACAGATGAAGACAAGCTTGTGTGTTAGAAGCTGAATGTTCGTTTTCGGTTAAGTGGATAATAACAGAGAATTACTTTCCACCAGATTGCTGTTCAGTTATTAGCAGGCGATTAATTTGACTTCTAAAAACTGTAAGAGCTTTTGTGGACTTAAGTGATTGAATGAAGGAAAAAAAGATTTGTGAGAAAGCGTACTTGAGTTGAATAATCATTGCGTAGTTTAACAGCCAAACAAGATCGAACAAAATCTTGCCATTACATAAACGTCTATAAATTCGCCGAAACAAACAGACGTACGTAATATGCACATACATCTGATAAGGTTGTTTTGTCAGCGTTCACTGTCTTAGTTCCTGAACGCTAACAATCCTTTCTTGATCGAATTTCAATGCGTAAAATCCGAGTAGGCAAAAGGTTACAAGATTTGGTGTTTAATCGTCAAATTAATTCCACTCTGCCAGAGATATTATGACTTCAGAAAATTATACTAAATATCAGTGTTGGTGCTGGATTTCCCCTCTCTGGGGATCACGATTGATTCTATTTGATCTGACTCGGTCGCTGACGGCTGATAAATGATCTGTGCCTTCAAATAGATGATACTTGATCCAAGTTTCGTGTAGGAAAGCGATAGCAACACAGAGCAGAACAATTCCTTGACGAGATGGCTATAAAAATTATATTTTTTAATGAGGTGTCACTTCGGGACGTAGGCAGATATGAAACTCTGGGGATTTCTTTTATTAATTATCTGTGAATTGTCATTACTTCTTGGAAAAGTTAATGGTGTGATTTCATCTTGCCTTTTTCCACGGTTTCCATTTCAGAACTTTACTACTCTTAGAATGACTTCTAGGCAAACCTAGAGAGTAAAGTGTAACCTGTTATTTAATCCATAGCTGTGGGCGACGAAGAAAGGGTGGATTCATGCCTTTAACAAAGTAATTTTAGTGAAAGTGAAAGCAATCGACTAGACCAGGATTCGAACTGGGTTCGAAGATTCTATTTTTCCTGTCGATAACGTAAAGGGAATAAAATAAACTGTTGCAAAGAAGGAGAAATTGTTAGGCTCAAGAGCCAGGACGAGTTTGATGGAGATTTAGAGTTGCTGTATGCGATCAAAAATGAAGACTCGATAGCATTATTTACATTATTTGGACTATTGTGCTCATCTTTGTCGCCATATTTATTACAACGTTTCGGCCGTTGTTCGCTCCGGCCTTCTTCAGGTGGTTGGAATGCCGAACTGAACCCTTTATTTCGCTCAATTGGGTAGACTGTTCTAGTTCCATGTGCCATATGAGCACTGGTAAAAAATGATTACTGAGGACATTAGGTTTATAACACCCAGAAATTCATATACAGATGTCCTTAAGGACACATGGTACAGTGGATAAAGGCGTTAAATCCGGTGACAGAACCAAAAGAGTGTGAGTTCAAGACCCAATTAAGGCAGCGGAGAACTTTCAGAGGGAAATTAACCGGAGATAACTAATAACTGACATCCATTAAACATGGCACGTGGAACTAGAACAGTCTATCCCAGTGAGCGAAATAAAGGGTTCAGTTCGACAGTTCAGTTCTTGGAAAAGTTAATGGTGTGATTTCAGCTTGCCTTTTTCCACGGTTTCCATTTCAGAATTTTACTGCTCTTAGAATGACTTCCAGGCAAACGTTGTAATAAATATGGCGAAAAAGATGAGGACAATAGTTCGAATAATGTAAATAATGTACATAATACCTCTCAGAAATATGGACAGATATCGATAACATTAACAACGAAAACAATTTTCCCATACACTCGATCTTACCTTCAGACCAACCCCTAGAATATGGCTTATGCATGTAAAATGACGTGCAAAACCTTTTTTTACCATCTTGGTAAATTAATTTTGTTTATTTTACCCCGAAATTGAGAGTGAATAGCCGAAGGATTTTCTCTGTACATTTTATGATTTTTGAGTACCAGAAAACAATTTACTGCATTTTTGTCAATACTCTATGACGAATTGTAAAACATCTTAAAAAATGTGATGCTGAAAAAAGGCCATGCAAAAATATTGGACCATCAGCGAAAATTCCACCACACAGTTATAAAGGAATTTTCTTTTAGCAAAAACTGATCATGATTATTTTCATGAATACGAATCGTCAAAATATATTAGATATTTAGAGTTGTTGCCCGCAGGTCGAATAAATGCCTTTGTTCGATGTTGTGGTGAACACTCCCGTAGATGTTAGCCAGCCAGAGTGCAAAGGAAAATAAGGGTCTTACCTCAACGTGAGGCACGTGACATCGGTAATTTTGCTTCGTGAAAATGGCATTATTCTCCCGCCTAGCCATTCCAGCAGTATGTGTGGCAACGAGGGGTTTTTTTGTACAACTTGCCATGCTACGACCAATAGCAAGTCGCGTGCTGATTGGTCGAACTGGAGGTGGCTATTTACCTGGGTAATTGAGAATAAAAGCGAAGAACGCTGATTGGTTGGTCGACCGCCGTGTTGGCCTGATAAAAAAAAAAAGGTGAAGCAGTGAGAAGGAAAAGACGGGTTTACGTTTTGAAGTGTGCGGAGAGCAAGAAGTCGGATTGAACCAGCGGTATCTTGAATTATACGAGCGACGTTCGAGTAATAGACTCATTTCAGCTACAAATGTGAAATTGAATTGAACAAGGTACGATTTCCTTACCATTCTGCTTTGCAGTGATGCCAAAGCTCTTGGAGATTACATGTTTTTGTTGGAGCATTTAATTCTTCAGGTCCCACCAAAACGGTTCAATTATATTGAAATCGGGATTTTGTGTTGGCCTGTGTTCTGAAAGTTGAACATATTCAACTCTAAGAAATTTTTTACATGTGCTGTGTAGCATTGTGCAAGGACATGCTAAATGTCGCATTCTTTGTTGTATGGCAGAAGACGAGATCTTAATTGTTATGATCCAAGTTCCTTGTACCACGGTGATGGTCCAAGGTTAGAACAAATGAAAGAATAACACGAACACAGGTATGGAATACAAAGATATATTACAACAGAAATATAATAGAAAGAAGTAGAAGTCTTAGTAATGACTATCAGATTTGGTTAGAGTGAACTAAGTTGTCTCGACAAGTATCACTATTCCAATGTCCTTACAATATGCTCTCAATTATCTCTCCTCGTCTTACAATCTCTGCTCATACCTCTTGAGAGGCACAGTATTTATAATGTACGATTCCCACCCACTCCCACAATAACACCAATACACGCGATCTACATAAAACCAAAATTTTTAAAAAATTAATCAGTTTGTCTGACGGATCACAAACTCACATCTATTCAACCAAATATGTTAGCTCTATATGTGATATTGAGGACTTTCTAATAAGTACCGCGCATATAATATATAAATAATATAAATATATATATATATATATATATATATATATATATAAACAAATGTTTAGAGGTACAAAATTTATATATAGTTTTAAAAAACAAGGAATGTATTGATTTTAATTTTAAAAGCCCTTTCAACCAACATCTCATCAGGAGACAATCGTTGGATCAACGAAAATAATATTAACGACAATGAAGAGCAAAAAGAGGGGGGAAACACACTAAAATAACAAACAACTGTATATATTTGTAACGAGGGAGGGAAATAATCGTGTAAATAAATTAGCGAGGGACAGTTAAAATAAAATATCCCCAACACTGTGTGTATATATATATATATATATATATATATATATATATATATATACACTTTTCACATATATATGCAGTTGTATATATACATATATATATATACACATATATATATATATATATATATATATATATATATATATATATATATATGTGTATGTATATGTATAGTGGACAAAATTAGGTGGACAGTAGTTTGAGATGCATTTCAAAAAACAAAAAGCTTGACTAAAATGTTATGTAGAATAAATATAAGTAGACGTTTGTCGCTTAGCTGATTGATGATATTTTAGTATCAGAATCCAGCAATTCACTGATATATATATATATATATATATATATATATATATATATATATATATATATATATATATATATAATAATAAAGCTCTACTTCTGTATGGAGTACTGTCTTCTTAAAAATAAAAACAAAAATACTAAGTAACTTTGGATTATACCCAACGTGTTCTTTTCTATTTTCTGCATACCTGCGCACTTGTACTTTTATATACTTTTATATATATATATATATATATTTATATATATATATATATATATATATATATATATTTTTATTTAAAAAATGTTCACACTAGAGAAACTATATATAGATTTGAAACTGCATGAAAGCTTTTTTTTTTAAGGTTTCTTTTCAATAAATTTGTTTTTTAATTATGTTTCCTTTCATTCTTCTTTTCTCGCAGTGCCAATTGCCATTCTGTCAATTTAATATTTACCAAAACTGAAGAAAATGTTGATTGGAAATGATCCTTAAAAAAAAAGTGCTTTCCTGCGCTTTCAAATTTCTCCCTCCCTCTCTTTCTCTCTCTCTCTATTTATATATATATATATATATATATATATATATATATATATACTGCATATTTCCGAATATAATTGCTTCCTGTAGCAGTTAGGTAATCTCTACTGTTGACGCCATCCGCTCAGGCATATTTGATTCTTTTAACACCTTCAGAGCTGACATGAGTTTTATACAGAGAAGGCAGAATGGTTTTTACAAAGACCCGTTTCCTAAAATTTAAGTAAAGAAACAAACACATTTTTTTTTTTGTCGGTGTGCGTTGAATTTTTGTTTCTCATTCGGACGGAGGGATTTTCAATTATTTATTTTACAGCATAATTCCGTTATTCAGCTTGGAGATTATTCGAAAGTTTGACCAATCTGCAGCCACAATTTCAAACGAAAGTCTCGTTAAAAGTCAGCCATGTCGACGTGATCACAAAAGTTAGCTGGGCATGCTCAGTCGCTTCAAATTTTTTTGTTGTTTGGGTTTAGTTTCTAGGAGAGATCGTACAAACTAATCTGATCAGTATTTTGACTTGTTTAATACATTCAATTGTTTAAGTATTGCCAAAGGCGTTGCTTATATTGGTACAATGACTCTATCCATCATTAATTCTGTTTTTAACACATTCACTGTCAATTTAAATTAATGATCTGTATTTTCAAAACCTACCATTAATGAAAAAGAGGACTTTCATCACTTACCTTAAAGTCCAGAAACAAATTGGAAAAAACAAAAGAATCTAATTTTACTAGTATATATATATATATATATATATATATATATATATATATATATATATATATAATGTGTGTGTGTTCACATGTACACACTCACAGAGATGGTCAAAGTATTGTCACCCGATATAATATAATTTTTCATTTCATATGGCTGACATTAGCTCCTATTTGGAAGAGGGTTTTAGGGTGACAAGATTTTCGTACTATCCTATATATATATATATATATATATATATATATATATATATATATATACTAGTAATAATCTTATAAGTATAAGAAATTATACTCGTCCGCAAAACCATCGGTGTTTTGATTTGCAAATAATCAAACCAATACAAAAGAGGAAAAAAAGGTATAAAAAAGAAAGAACAAAGAACATGTACATCAGCCGAAAATAATCATCTAGCATGCATGTTCAAAGTCCAAAGAAAAAAACCCGATACGAGTAAACAAAATAAATAAAGTGCTCAATACGGTAAGTACAGCAGGTCTAATTAAACCTGGAGCGCCAGACAAACCTACCAAGGTTTTACCGAAGCGTATCGTCAGGGAAACCAGCATTCCCTGATAAACCGCTTAGGTGACACCTTGGTAGGTTCGTCAGGCTCTCTAGGCTTAACTATATATATTTCTAGAGGCCCTGATCAATGCAGAATTAGTTCAACTCTCATCGCAGGCCCTTTTCTCAAATAAGCAATATACAGCCTTCGCTTCTCCAGGTCAACTGTTGATAATTGTCAAACGATAATTGTGGAAAGAGTCCATCATGTCTAGATAAAAACGGTGAAGCTTAGGCTGTAGCATTGGACATCTTTAAATTCTTTGACAAGATCTGGCGTTCAGGTCTTCTCCACAAGCCGAAAAGTTACCGTATCTCCGGGCACATTTTTGAGCTGATTCAGTCGTTCCTATCAAATCGTGAAATGAAAGTTGTCCTGAACGGCCACTCGCCTACATCCTTTTGTACTCAGGGAGTCGTGTCCAAGGGCTCTATCCTTGGTGCTATGTTGTTTTTAATCTTCATTAACGGCATTCCTGATGACATCACCTCTCAACTTGGCATCTATGTTGATGGCACTACCATTTACTCCTGACGTGATAGTAATGCTGATCAGTCCGACAAAGTCAAAATGGCAGCTGCTGTCTAAAACGATCTCAACGTCGTCGTCAACTGGAGCAAAATATGGTTTGTCAATTTTAACCTCACCAAAACTAAACTCTTTTTTTTTTTTAACCATCTGACCCCACTCTGCCTCACATCAGCATGGATCATGCGATCCTCCAGAAACGTAACTCATTTCGCTTTGTCGAACTAACGTTTTCAGCTGACATGAAGTGGAAAGACTATATTGAATCGATTGTTAGGTCAGCTGCCGATAGAGTTGGTTCACTATGACGGGCGAGACAATTTTTCTCTCCGGAATCTATCTTGCATATCTATAAGTCTACTATTCGTCCATGCTTAGAATATTTCTGCCACACATTGTTCGGTGCCTCTGCTATTTACCTTGATCTCCTTGATAAGATCCAAAGAAGAATCAGCAATATTATTGGTCCTGACCTGGTTTCTCGGCTTCAGTCTCTTACCCACTGCCGTCACGTTATATCTTTGGGCCATTTTTATAGATACCTTCAGGGTAAATCTTTGTATAAACACTTCGCTGTAGTGACCCGATTGTATGAATTTAAGTGCAATATCAGACTGGGGTCGAGATCTCATCAATTTACAGTTGATCTAGCTAGATGTAGCCGTGACTTCTATGCTAACAGTTACTTATTTTGCATCTCTCGCCTGTGGAACAAGCTTCCGGCTCCATGCTTTCCAGGCAACTTTCATCTGCAAAAATTTAAATTGCAATGTCAAACGTTATTTACTGTCTTACTGATTGCTTTTTCCTCTTTCTACTCATTAATAATGATTCTGTTTCTAATTCCTCTATACCTTGTAACTCCTTGCTTGTTAGTGGCCGTACTGCGTTCCTTGGCATGATACCGCTTATATATATATATATATATATATATATATATATATTAAAAGACATTTTTATGTTTAACATTCTTTTTATAGATACAAGTATTTAAGTAAATGCTCTGTTTATAATAAACAGTATTAAATAACATTTACCGACCTGAATGTCCGAGAAATTTTCATAGAAAATATTCGTCTATGAAAATTTCTCGGACATTCAGGCCGATAAATATTATAAATACTGTTTATTATAAACAAACATTATAAATATTTGTCTATAAAAAGAATGTATAAAAACATAAAAATGTCTTAAAAATAATTGGGACTTTGTCCATTTCATAACACACACATATATATATATATCCTATACATTCATTCACACACACACACACATATATATATATATATATATAAGTGAACATTGAAGTCAATACTCAGAGGCGACAGACTGTTTCAAGCTAGACGCTATCGTCTGGGCGGCCTGACGATTGCGTCTAGCATGAAACAGCCTCTAAGTGTTGACTTCAGTGTTCACTTTTATATTTATATACGCCCTATCTCTGATATTGAGCAATTTATCACATAAATATAGCACAACTTAAAACTATATTTCTTCATATATATATATATATATATATATATATATATATATATATATGGGAATTTTTGTGTGTTTGTGAAAAATATACTTTTATTGAATGGAATTGTTGGAAATCATGTTCTTTTAATTATGTTTTTCACGATTGACTTTTAATATCGATAAAAGACGAACGAAATACGGAATTCTAATTAAATAGATGTTTTAATAAAGAATTAATTGATTCTTTTGTCCTCCTAAGCACGTACTTGTACTATTGTTCGTGGGAACCTCTATTACAATTTCATTTAATCACTTTCCATGTCTGTATTGCGTTCATTCGAATCTGAACTTCTGTCGGATTGCATTCTTCTGCTTTCGACCGCTTCTTTTTTTTTTTTTTGTCGAACACCTCAACAGCTATGTATGCAAGGGGAATTGGAAATGAGGGCTGTATCGACAGGGGAGATTTCAGCAGGAATTCCCCGGGAACAGCAGCTGTCCATCTTAGCTAATGTCCGGATTGCAGCAAGAATATGAACTTCCTTCAGAGTGTCCAAAGTCTCTCTCTCTCTCTCCCTGTCTCTGTCTCTCTCTCTCTCTCTAAATATATATATATGGAACTGAGTACCTCGTTACTCTTACCACCTGAGGATTGTGAAACAACACTATTGATATATAGGGTGTCTTCATGGAAACTTGCCAGACAGACCACATTTGAATCTGTCATGCTTGACAAGACAGGTTTATGTGTGGTCTGTTTAACCAATGGAAATCGAAGATAAATATTCAAAAATATCTTTCCCATATCCAGATTTCATTCTCTGATTAACCTTTAATAAAAGAAAAAAAAACAACTTAGATTTATAAGCGTTTACTATTTGCCCTAATCCTATCCTATCAGGATTTTGTTGAAAATTAGCAGACATAATATATTTTATATATATATATATATATATATATATATATATATATGAAAAGGAAAAAATATGCCTGATGATGAATAAAGGATTATTCAAAAGTACTTGCATTTTTAAAAAAATATAAACTGGAAACAACCGACAGCAGTTTTATAAATGAGGATCACATCATTCTATGGATTAACAGTATTTCAATGCATATATTATATTCTACTAGCGATGTGATATCGCAAATAATAGCATTAAAATTGCTGATTGATTCTATGCGTGATTATTTCCTTGTATATATATATATATATATATCCTTGGGAAAGGTATGAATCCTCTTCCTCCAGCTATGGGTAAAATAGCAGGACAGACTGGGTACTATAGCCTTGGATGGCAACTGGTCTAGGAGAAGAACAACTCTGAATTCAAAACCTGCGGAAGGTCATTTGGGAACATTGTGGCATTCTGTGCACTAGGTCTCTGTATTCGTCCCTTCAAAAAGTGTGGATGGTCCTGCACGAGGCCTTCACCACTGTCATCAAATCTCATGTGCCGGTGTCGGGCTGTCGGTTTCCTGGAAACTGATCTGCTTGACCCTCATACGTCGAATCTCGACGGGAGAGTCGATTATATATATATATATATATATATATATATATATATATATATATATATGGGGAGCACCCACCTTCTGACTGATAATGGACTTATCCTCTACGATATAAGTCAGTGCCAGAGAGAGTAGTTGTGTTGGGTAAACGATCAGGTTCAGCGACAGCAGTCGAGATCAGGTTACCATTACATACCGTTGGACTGTAGACTTTTGCTATTGTTACTTACTAACCGGCGTTCCATATTACTAATCACTTTGTTGTTAATTACCTCTTACAAATATACCAGTATTTATCCCTACAACTGTGTTTGTCTTTATTCAAATACACATACGCGGGAACACTCCCAACAACTGAACAATATAATCAATATCCACTAAAAGTATTCCAAGAAATAAAACTCAGGATAAACCTTTCCAAAACAGAAACTATTATCTGAAATTGGAACGAAAACGATGATAGCACATACACTGTTTCCACCATATTAGTGTGTGCAATTAGCAAATACTAAGCAATTGGAATGCTTAGATGTATGGAGCATTTATAATAAATTTAGTAGAGGAGAAAAGGAAATTGAACATAGAATAGGCTGTGTCAGAGATATCTTCGACCAACACCAAAACTTGCTACAAAATTAAACCATTAACCTTAGAACTCGAATCATGTTCGCAAATAGCATCGTCAGATCGAACTTTCATATGGAGATCATACATGGCATCAAGCCTGCTCAGAAATATCTAAACTATCAGCTGTATACAACCGCTTTCTAAAATAAATGTTGAAAATGGCTTTGAGCGAGTGAAGCCTGCAGGTCTGAGCATAGACCACCTTTCTTTAAACATTGTGGTCTGGTGCTACAGAATCAAAAAGACCTGTGCCAAATAACACAAACCACACCAACTGAGGACTACCAACAGCAGTAACGTCTTAAATGGATAGCACAAGTAACTCGGAGCGAAAATAATGACATAATCGAGATGTTGACATTCCACACAACTTCAAATAAGAGGTAAGGAAGGAAACACCCATCAATACTGGAAAGAGCGATAACAGCTACTGGACTTTAAAATACTTATTTTTGTGATATTTGATTTAAAATAAATATTTTTATAGATTTCAATCGAAGGCAGGACTGGCTGATCGGTCAGTGAATGTGTCATGGGTCCTTACCTATACTTAACTACAGAATGAACTCTTCCTAACACTATGTATACTACGCCTCTCAAGAGAGAGGGACGAATCAAGCCGATCTTTTCGACTTGACGGTCGAACTCTCTGCTTTTGAGCAGAAAGGAACCCGGACGAGGTTCCGCCGAAGGGCAGAATCTCGTTCGGGGTGAATGACCTACCCTGATCTCGTTTTTACGAGTCATACGGGCATATTTTTGGCTGAGCCTACGGGCTCAGGAAACCCCTGATAAAAATGACCTTGTGTCGCATGCAACCCTCGTGGGGGTGGCTAGATACTGAATCAAGCCGAGCTTCTCGACTTGACGGTCGAACTCTCTGCTTTTTTGAGCAGAAAGGAACCCGGACGAGGTTCCGCCGAAGGCAGAATCTCGTTCGGGGTGAAATGTTTCTACCCGATCTCGTTTTTACGAGTTCTACAGGCATTTTTTGGCTGAGCCTACGGGCTCAGGAAACCCACGATAAAAACGACCGTGTGTCACATGCAACCCTCGTGGGGGGCTGAATACCGAATCAAGCCAAGCTTCTCCGGCTTGACGGTCGAACTCTCTGCCTCTGAGCAGAGAGGAACCCGGACGTAGTTCCGCCGAAGGGCAGAATCTCGTTCGGGGAGAAATGACCAACCCGATCTCGTTTATACGGGTTATACGGTCATTTTTTGGCTGGGCCTACGGGCTCGGGAAACCCACGATAAACTCGGCCTTGTGCCACATGCAACCCTCGTCGCGGGGGTGGCTAGATACCGAATCAATCCGAGCTTCTCGGCTTGACGGTCGAACTCTCTGCTTCTGTGCAGAGAGGAACCCGGATGAGGCTCCGCCGAGGTGTAGAGCCTCGTTCGGGGAGGTTGACCAACCCGATTCTGTTTTTACACTTTCTACGGGCATTTTTTGGCTGAGCCTACGGTCTCGGTAAACCCACGTTAAACTCGGCCTTGTGCCACATTTTTCTCTCGTGGGGTGGCAAGTAAATATCGAATCGAGTCGAGCCGTTTCGGCTTGACGGTCGAACTCTCTGCCTCTGAGCAGAGAGGAACCCGGACGAGGGTCCGCCGAAGGTTATATCCTCGTTTGGGGAGGTTGATCAACCCGATTCTGTTTTTACACATTTTACGGGCGTTTTATGGCCGAGCATACGGGCTCGGAAAACCAACGTAAAAATTGGCCCAGTGCCACATCATTCCTTCGTGGGAGGGGCAAGTAAATATCGAATCGAGTCGAGCCGATAGTAGTTCACTCCAAACCAGACTGACAGTCATACTAACACCTTCCACATCTTGTATTATTATTTCGTGTAATATACCCTCGTTATTTCTACTTTTGTGTTCGTGTTGTTCGTCCTTGGTCTTGACCTGGACCATAACAGAATGCCAAATGTTTACTCATAGGGACGCCCCTAATATTAGCAATAAAAATGCTACTAAGATTGCCATTAGCAACGGACCTTTGGATTTGGCATCGCATTTATAGTTCTTTGTTAAAATATTTCCTAGATATTTAAATTTTTGTATTTGTTTAATTTTGCTATCTCCAACAGATCATAGATATAAAAAGAAACTTAAATTTAATTATCGTCAAAAGAAATATTTTACCTGATAACGTAGGTCAATCGGTGAATTATATATAGGTAAAAAAAAATCTAAATTTCACGCGTGTGTATACGTTTGTGCATCTGTATAGCTGTGTCTGCCAGATACAGACCTACTAATATATGCGTATAAGCACATATAAATTTATACACACTTTTTAAACGCATACGTATATAAATAACTATAACACACATACACCCACATATATTTATATATGAGGTGTTCAATATTTATCGTTACACACAGATTAATTTTAATTTAATTTAAAAAATTCATTATTTTTTGAGATGTTACACGATTTGTTTAATAGACCTAACCTATATTTTATCATTTCAGTCAGATTTAGAAATGGCTAAAAATTTAATTAAAAGAATCACCATTTTAGAACTGTAGAAGCTAAAGAATGCTCCGACGAAAATTGCCATTAAAAGTTTATAGAATGCTATCAGGTCATCCCATAAGTTCTGTCCAAATTTTAACTTTTTGTTAAAATGAACGAAATTTAAAGAGTATTTTATAATGTCTAATGGAGCTGAACATTATTTTTATGTTTAGATGCATTTAAATTGATCAAATTTTATTTCAGAGAACAATAAAATTAAATTTTGTTTGATTAAAACCCTGCTAACATGAAAGTACCCAAGAATCATTTGAGGCACATAATGCTTTATGAGTTCAAGAAAGGAGACTCAGCAGCCGAAGCGGCGAGAAACATTCACTCAGTTTATGGAGAGGAATGTATGAATGAAAAAACTTGCAGAATATGGTATGCAAAATCCAGAGGTGGAGATTTCACTTTTGAAGATGAAGATCGAACTGGATGTCCAGTAGAGTTTGATGAAAAGCTTCTTGAAGAAAATCCTGCTTTATCAGTTGAGGAATTGGCAGTGGTTCTCAGTTCAAACCATGCAACTGTTCATCGTCATCTTCAACAACTTGGAAAAGTTGCTAAACTTGGAAAATGGGTGCCTCATGAATTGGCTGAAAACAACCTCAATTCCCGAGTTGACATCTGCTCTTCTCTCCATTCTCGCCAACTTGTTTCACCTTTTTTGGATAGACTTGTGACTGGCGACGAAAAACGGATTTTTATCGAAATGTTAAGCGTCGTAGACAGGGGAAGGACCCCAGCCACAGCCTAGAAGGGAACTTCATGGGCAAAAGGTTCTTCTTTCAATCTGGTGGGGTCGCCAAGGAATAATACACTTTGAATTCTTACCATATAATGCAACAATTAATGCTCAAATATACTGTCAGCTATTAGAGAGTTTGAACCAAGCTTTGAGGAAAAAAAAAGACCTGCTCTAGTGAATTGAAAAGTGGTGATGTTTCATCAGGACAATGCGCGACCCCACACAGCAAGAATCATGTCACAAAAGATCGAAGAACTTGGTTGGGAGAAAATTCCTCATCGACCTTATTCTCCCGATCTTGCTCCTTCAGACTACCATTTGTTTCGTAGCTTACAGAATCATTTGGAAGAAACAGCTTTTGTAACACAGGACGAAGTTAAAACTGACATTTGTGAGTTCTTCGAATCAAATCCAAAAGAATTTTACAGTAATGGAGTTAGTAAGCTTGTTAATAGATGGAAGGAAGTCATAGATAATCAGGGAAAATACATTGTTGATTGAATCTGTAATTAAATGTAACATTTGGTCACTTGTTTTCTTTATTCAAAATTCGGACAGAACTTATGGGATGACCTGATAGTTTGGAGGAACTTAAAAAAATCTGAATCCTCTTGACTACAGCATCTGTGGTATCTTAGAAAACAAGGTTACACCCAACAGCAGTTTAGAATCTATGAAGTTAAAACTCGTGAAGGAATGTGACAAAATCCCACAAAGTGTTGTCTCTGCCTTATCCGATTCATTCACCAAGAGTCTTCAGCAAGTTATTGACTCAGAAGTAGGACATATTTAATACGGATTTGGTCTCGATCTGGAAATAGTGACCCTCGGAGAGTTACTGGAAGACAAAGAGCGGTCAACGTGATGGTGTAGTCTGCTGTGACTGCAACAGGAAAAAGTCGGCTGGTTTTTGTGAAACCAGTAATTAAACTCAACTGAGCAATTTATGTGAAGGACATTCTTGAATCAATGCTTTTGCCTTAGCACAAAAAATGTTTATCATTTCATCCCAAAGGAACAATATCCTCCACAACCCCCAGATCTGAATCCGCATGAAAAGTTTTGTTTTTTTTTTGACACACATCACCATTTGTTTGGAGTCTCTGAAGATGAAGAGATGGGATAAAATCCGTTAAACTCTTAGCCGTGCTTCATGTGAATTACTCGCCAAGCGTCTTCAGCAAGTTATTGACGCAGAAAGAGGGTATACTGAATAGATCATATATAAAACTAGCAGCATGGCCCGGCGTAGCCCGTGCTTGATTCAAAAATAGTACGACTAATACAGCAATCGCTATCACTTGACTTAAAATATGTTTGCCCTTCCTTGCCTTTAGATGAGTGCCCTTTGCCGTGCTGATGTTGTTACATGCCTTACTTCTTGCCTATCTCACACTGCCAACTTTTTCTAAGCTCTATAGTAAACATTAAATCTGTTACGAAAAAAGAACTAAACAAAATAAACACAATACGATCAGCTTTAAAAACCGGAAAAAAATTTTTTAAGGGTTGACCGATTGTCGATTTGCACTCTGTTTGGGGAGGTGCTCAGAGTTGAAACTTCACATGATGACTCCCAATGGCCTCTTCATAAATCCGCTCGGTTTTCGCTAAAACCGACATGCGGTTCAGACGCAATCTGGGCGCATCGGTTTTGGGTTTTATCGATTTTCCGCGCTGTTTAGGGGTCCGTGGTAATGAAACTTCTGGACAACACTTCTAATGGTAGACTCTAAGAGGGTGTCAAATTTGGTTGAAATGCGATCATTCCTTCTGTAAGCAGAATTTTTTCGATTATCGATTTTTTCGGAACCTGATTCCGAACTCAAAAATCGGGCTCCGTCTTGTCCTTACGGCAACCATTTGCAAACTTGTGTTGAAAACTGCATCGAAATCGGGTGAGAAATGTGGCCTGGGCGAGGTAACAACGCCCACGACAGACACACAGACAGACAACATGAGAAATATAGATAGATAGATAGATATAGATAGATAGATAGATAGATAGATAAGTATATGGATGTTTATTTTTTGTTTCGGCTTTGTAAATGATTTACAAATTGTTTTGCTTAATAAAGATGGACAAAAGAAACTTTGTAACGCTAATTATTGAACACCATCTATATGTGTGTGTATTTATCTATAAATAAATACGTATATCTTAACAACGTAAGAGATGTCGACGTTTTGATGTCACACACAGTAGGAACACAGTATGGACTCATAGACATGTTAGATAGCGGAAGCCGGTATAAAGACTAAACATCAATTGGAAGAAGACAGCCGTTAGCAAAAAGGACAGCTCAAGATGATAGCTTTGAATATAAGATATCAAAAACAAGCATTTGTAGGAATCTAACTATCTGGAAGCTGTTTCATTCGAAGACAAGAAACGTGACTGCGGCATTAAAGTCGCACTGGACTAGAGAAAGATGCCTTCCAAAAGCTAATCGAAGTATTAAGAAACAGAAAAAAAAATGTAATTATAAACGAAGAAAAAAAAGTGCTAAACGACGATGCAGTATCAGTCCTTTTATGTGACGGTGAATGCTGGATAATCGGCCCACAGATGTAGATGTGATCTGAGAGGACGGGAATGGGGTTCTACAGAAGGATGTTTAGTATAGAATGTAAGTAACGAGGACGCTTAATGAAAATGCGAACAAAAAGGACACTTATGTTTAAAATCAAGAAATATCAGTGTAAATTACTAGGATCCAGAATGAAGAAAGAAAAAAATGAAGAATTTGATATTTGCAGGGCATATTAAATTAAAAAAGGGACATAGGAAAGTAGCTTATAACGTACGTAAAGAGCATATATATGTATGTATATATATATATATATATATATATATATATATATATATATATATATATATATATATATGTGTATATGGATGGCAGGAGAGGAATAGGACGACAAATAACGGATCTCCGGCTCATCAACCCTTAGCAGGTTATTTAAAGCCAGAAAATATTTTTAGATGGTCAGAATTTCTTTGGGAGATAATAAAGGTTTAGTGGTAAAAGCCTTACTAATTAACCCATATGTGAAGGGAGAAGAGGTGGATTCGAGGTCGTATTACTCGTAAGTGGCTATAACGAACCCAACGGGAATTAGAACTCCGATTAACATCTCCGAACCATTTTCCATTACACCACCCGCAAATGCAAGCTTACAGCACCAGGTAATCCCAACCTGCTGCCCAACAAGATACTGACATTGTTTAACTTCGGCGATCGAGCGGGAACGGGTGTTTCAACGTGATTTGGCCATAAGCATGGATAGTAAGTAGGCAAACTTTGGTAAGATTTACAAATGGCAGGATGTTGTGGAGGGTCATGATAGTTTGAACGATGCCCGGCAATTTGAGTAAGATATTTCGGCAGTAAAAAATCATTTAATCTAAAACCGTTTTTTTTTCCTAGATTCATCCGAGATTCACACCTGTTGTTATATACCGTACCTATGAACACTAATTGGTATATCCCAATCCTCATAAATACCTTGGAAATATAGTAAGTGGGGGTAAGGTGCTGTATAAGTAGTCCACCACTAGCAGTGGTTTACCTACTTCACGCCGCTGGCGAGTATGGAATTTTGTTGATGTTATAAAGATTACCGTTTCATTTACAACCTCCGCTTTGGTTATTTTATTTTATTTTATTCTTTTACAAAATGTAAAATTACTGGTATTTTTATTATAAAAATATATTTCATGCTTTCATAGTTTTTTAGCCCCAGTTTTGGATTTAACTATTTACCCATAGTTCGGGCCCTAGCAGTTGCTACAACTCCGTGTCAAGGTAGATCTGGGAACAACAGCCATTAAGAGATGGTTCTATATGGTTTTCGTATAAATACAGTATGAAATCGATCATGTGACTTCTTAAAGAGTTATCTGTAATTTTGATTTCATTTACAAAGGTCAAATTTGAAACTATGTACTAGTGATGATGTAACCATTTTCAAACATGACATTTGTAAATAAAAACAAGTACAGATGTCTCTTTAAGAAGCCATGAACATTACCATTATATATATGTTATGGGACCTTACCCATAATAACATAATGGACTATTCCATGCGTAATAAATACTGCGCCTCAAGAGAAAGCAGGGAGTTCAGTCTGAAGTCAGGCGACCGGCTGATCTACTGATCGGTTGAACTCTCTGTCTTCGGGTGGGGAGGAACCCGAACGAGGCTACACCGAAGGGCGGAGTCTCTTTCGGGGAGGTAAACCGAACCTGAACCCTTTCATACGGGTTCAAAGGGCATATTTTTGGCCGAGTCCACGGGCTCGGAAATCCCACGTTAAACCGGCCTTGTACCACATGACACCCTCGTGGGGGGGTGACTAAATACCGTTCATTCTGAAGTCTGGAGTGAAGTCCGTCAGGAGTCTGTCAGTCAGTCTGAGCGAGTCAGTCAGTCGAGTCAGAGGCAGTCCGAAAACAGTCGCGTTCAGACAATTACTCCAAGATATTGGAATAGTGATACTGGTCAAGACTACATTGTTCTCCCTACTAAACCTGATTGTTCGTACTAACACTTTCTAATTCTCTGAATATATGTTTGTAATATATCTGTGTTATTCCATATCCGTGTTTGAGTTCTTTATTGATTCTACCTTGGACCATCACAGTGGTAAAAGGAGATATATATATATATATATAAGTTAGGAAAACTTGGTACATTAACTGTGGAATTTAAGGAAAAAATTAAATAGATATAAATATGAATGTGTAAATATTTGTAAATGTATGTGTAAGTATTTATATATGAATTTGCATACGTACCTGTGTATGTCGATAAATATGTGTGTGCCTATGTGTGTAATTGCACATGTAAATGAACATATGTATATGTGAGAGTTACATAATTGCATATGTGGCATATATATATGGAAAAGCAATAATTTCTTAATATTAGCTTCAAATATTACTTCATCTTAATTTGAAACCTAAACTTTAAGAAAGAAAAATTACCCATCTAAAAATAGTCACAAATTACATTCATGAATTAGACTCAAACTGATAAAGATGTTAGTTAACAGTCATTTACAATATTAAAAGATTACTATCAGTAAACTTTTATATTTTTAATATTTTTAATGTGTCTTTTATTAATGTGTATTTAATTATAGTATTTAACTCATATTAAATCCTTAAATTATTTGTAAAAGAGTTAAATATTTAAATTGCTATCAAGCATCAAATTAATTTCTTCGTGGATTTTTTAAACATTTAAATTACTATCAAAAGTTAAAATCTGTTTTTTTCATACCGAAATTGCTAAAACTACACCACCCCTCTTCTTCCTCCGTAAACCCTAAATACATCTTTCTCTTTACTTCCCTCTTTTTTCTTTTTCCTTTTTCTTTTTCTCTCTTCTCTCCATCCCTTTCAGCATATCATTTCCGTTAAGTTGACCGATTAAATAGGTCAATGTCTGGTCCCTCCTTCCTCAATACTATGTATGATAGAAAGAAATATAAAAATAAATCCTCTCTAAACACGACCATGTCTCTCCCACCACTCCTGGCTACCCTCTCTGTTAAATTACATAAACTTAATACTACCCGTCAAAAGTGTAAATTTTCATTTTATTTTTCGTTTCACCTTTTGGAAGTGATGCCTGATGATCCAGCGTCTTGTAAAAGGTCTCTGATGAAATAAACTATTACAATGGAGAGCCTTAAAGTGGTCTGTTTTTCTTTATATATATATATATATATATATATATATATATATATATATAGTAAGATTCACCCTGGAACAGGCCTGGGAGGCACTAGAATTAGAGCGTTACGTTAGGGAACAGTTTGTACGGATAGGACAGGTAACGGTTAACCCTAGACTTGAACGGGTTAAGATTGTAGTGATTCCGAGGAACATCCTTTTGGTGGTCGGTTCCACAGAACAGAAGTTCGCGGGAAGAAGCTGTTCGAGTGGAACTTATTTCCGACCGATGGATTACAGAAGGATAGTGGGGATGTTTGCTAAAATGTAAGTGACATGGCGGGTCCTAACCGTGAAGGTCAAGAACTAGTGAAATCAAGGAATGTAGTCCGTCCGAGAATCTTCCGTGAATGCTGCAACAGAGCAGAGAGATATTATAAACAGGACTTTAAAATCTAAAAATGTTATAAACTCAAAATTCTTCGCTTCTGACAAATGAGTTGAGGAGATCCCATGATTGCTAATCTACGATACTTATTCCAGATTTTGATTTCCCTGTTTTTTAAGAGTGGACCGATCCATTTAAGTCGTCTCACCAATCTCGTCCTGAAAGACCCAAGAATCGGGGACATGATAAACTATGCATTTCCTCAAAAATAAGAGGAACTCTTTCTAGAAAGACAAAAAACGGAGCCATTTTCTGATAATAGAAGTAGAAGTCTTTTACAATATCATACCAACTCGACTATTCGATATTTTTTAATGGATGAGACACTTCGAAACCTGGCATTTTTCACAAAAACGCACCCAGCTACTTGTCGTCGTTTTCCGAATATACACGTGACCTCCTATTATAGCTCGAAAATAATAAAAAAAAACAAACAAGAAAGCTGTTTGTCGAATTTTGAAAACAATAAATTCTTCATTTAGTAAGTTTACGAATATGTTGAAAACTATTATATTATTAAATATTCTCTCCCTCTCTCTCTCTCTCTCTCTCTCTCTATATATATATATATATATATATATATATATATATATATTTCCAAGAGGGTAGAATTCAGCTAGATCTCATTGTCCAGGTCAGAGCAAGAATGTATCATTTTGAGTTTGTAGGTCTGATCCATTGGATTGTGATTACGATTCCAATGTAATAAATTATAACAATGGAATATTAGTGTTTGAGCCTTTTATACATACATACATAAATACATACACACACATATATATATATATATATATATATATATATATATATATGTAATATTATATTATTAAATATTCAGTATCTTCATTATATTTACTATCGCTTGATTTCGCCAGATACCCACATGTCAAAATGTTTATACACATTTACATATATACATAAACGCACACACAGACACACGAACACCCATATATATACAGGATGATTGAAAATTAGCTATTAATTTAAAATAATTATTATTTATTCATTAACTACAATTCTTACAAGAAATGGCTATGTGAAGAAAGCGTTTAGTATGGGGTTTTATTTAAAATTGAATATGAGCACCAGGTTTCGCTACCTGCTTCTCAAGCCGCCCAGGAATCGCGTCAACTGATTTCACCAAGGACTTTTGTACTATAGAAGTCATAACTTCTTCAATTCTCCCTTAAAGTCCATCAAAGTTTTGCATTGTTATCGTAGACTTGCACCTTTAACCAACCTCAAAGAAAAAGTCCCATGATGTTAAGTCAGGATTTCCGGCTGACCACACATATATAAAATAATAGGGAATTACTTTTCAATCACCCTATATATACATATATATATATATATATATATATATATATATATATATATATATATATATGTGTGTGTGTGTATTGATAATATTAGTAGTCAATACATACATATGTATATATATATATGTGTGTGTGTGTTGATAATATTAGTAGTCAATACATACATATGTATATATATATATATATATGTGTGTGTGTATTGATAATATTAGTAGTCAATACATACATATGTATATATATATATATATGTGTGTGTGTGCGTGTATTGATAATATTAGTAGTCAATACATACATATGTATATATATATATATATATGTGTGTGTGCGTGTATTGATAATATTAGTAGTCAATACATACATATATATATATATATATATATGTGTGTGTGTCCAAGAGGATAGAATCTAGGTAGAGCTCAATGTCCAGCACAGAGTAAGAATATAATATAAAAGGCTCAAACACTAATATTCCAAGATTATAATTTATTACACTGGAATCGAAATCACGATCCAATTCATCAAACCTACAAATTTAAAAAGAAACCGAAAAAATTCCTAAAATTTTGATTTTTTATATCCTTTTTTTTTCCGATTCGTTTTTGAGTTTGTAGGTCTGCTTAATTGGATCGTGATTACGATTCCAATGTAATAAATTACAACCAAGAATATTAGTGTTTGAGCCGTTTACACACACACACACACACACACATATATATATATATATATATATATATATATATATATATATATATATATATATGTGTATTTGGGCAGCAATTCCTCTTTTATATAAATGTCATTAAAGACAAATGAAAAGGTTCTGCGTTTAAGTATGTATACATAGGATGGTCCCGCAGTAACCTTGGGATTTAAAACTGTAGCAATTTCATTTTTTTTTATTATTCAAAAACAGCTTAATATAGAAAGAATATTCTATTTAAGCATGCAAAAATTATCCGATGTCAATATTTTCCATTTCATACATCACCAAGAAGTGTTCTTTCTATATATTTCCACATGACAGTGTTTAACAACTCAAGCTGCAGCCCTCTGATCGTGGAACCATCAATGTCAACCAAGGAGCAGGTCTACCGTCAATCTCCACCACCGACGAGAAGATTCATCAAGCTAAAGAGATGGTAATGGCGAGCCGGTGACATATTATCGATGAAGTACCATGTTTTGTGCAGATTCGGGTCCCTGCTCTGTGTTTCTTCTTGGTACACACTGCTAGCACAGCGGCCATGATTGCACTGTAACAGCAAACAATAAAACTAGCGCAATCGAGCAATCGATCACGTGACAACAATGGCAGCAACTATAAGCACGCATGAGCAGAATGCAGTCTAACAAACCTAAAGAAGTGTCATGGCGAATTTGCGGATAACTTTTGACAAACCCTCGTATTATGAACAAGAACCTACCTTCTGAAATGATAAAAACTCAACGGTTTTCACTTTTGACAAATGTCAAAGCATCAGGATATTCCAATGAATAATAATATAGAAAAAAATTGTCCTTGTTTTTTTACTTGCGGACTGGTTAACCTTTACAGCATCAGATCAGTGTTTGTTTATAAATTCAGACTCAAAGAAAAAAAAAAGGAAAGAAATCATATATAACTAAAGATATATATGTAACAAAACAATATGAATGAAGATAAAAGGAAAACTTTTCTTAGCCGATGCGTTTCTTCATCTGGTGGATATTATCAACGCAAATGTAAGGATTTTATTTTGCAATATGTATTTATATACAGAAGAAAAAAAATGCGTTAGTTTTTCAGAATTTTAAAATTGAAACCAGTAAGTACCTGACTCCTCGTGCTACCCTCTGCCTTTGCAAGAGTCAGATCAGACAAAACATGAAATACAGTTGCCCTATTTGGGAAGGAGCTGCCCAAATCTTACTTTCCAGTTTTGATAGAATTCAAAAGCGTCCCAGAGTCCTTGCGAGGGAAGAATTATTTTCCAGACTCCAGCCAATCTCTCACAGGCGGGGTATGTGATGAGTCTCTCATCGCTCTATCGCTGCTACCATTGAAAGTGCTCAGACGATCTGCATCTCCTGGTTCCACCATGGTTGACCTTCACGGCTAGGACCCGCAATGACACTTATATAGTAACAAAACACCTATATTCCCTCAGTATTTCATCGGTGAGAAGTAAGTCCCACTCAAACAGCTTCTTCCCACGAACCACTGCCCTATGGAACAGACTCCCTAGAGGATGTTTTTCCGATCACCACAGCCTTAACCTGTTCATGTCTACAATCAACCGCTATCTTCCTCCCCTAGCCATATAAACTAGTCTTTAACGTAACCCTCTACCTTGAGTGGCTCCCAGGCCTTGTAAAGATTAAATAATCCATAGAAGTTAATATACCGCCAAAGAAAAAGCACAAGGAAACACACTCTAAGAGAAGGACCACTACGAATTCAAAACTATGAATAAGACAATCAGAAACTACTCAAAAGCAATGAGGTCAAATATAAAAAAGAAAATGTGGAGAACCATGACTACTTACGATCTGAATGATGATGGCTATTAATGAGAAGAATTATTTTCCACACGCCAACCTCTCTCACAGGCGGGGGATGTGGTGAGTCTCTCATCGCTCTATCGCTGTTACCATGGAAAGTGCTTGGACGAACTGCATCTCCTGGCTACACCATGGTTGACCTTCACGGCTAGGACCCGCCATGACACTTATATAGTAACAAACCACCTATATTCCTTCCGTATTCCATCGGTGAGAATCAAGTTCCACTCAAACAGCTTCTTCCCACGAATCACTGCTCTGTGGAACAGACTCCCTAAAGGATGTTTCCGTGATCACTACAACCTTAACCTGTTCAAGTCTTGAGTCAACCGTCATCTCCCCCTTCTAATCATATAAACTACTCCTTAACTTAAATTTGTATCTCGAGTGATCACTGGCCATTGTACAATGTGAACTTTACTGTAAAAAACGAAAAAAAAAAAAGAAAAAAATATCCCCCTCATAAATATACGAAACTGAAAATCAAGCTCAACTATCGTGAATGTTAAGTGATGTTTATTAGTGTTTAATAAACGAGAGTGATGAAGCTTGTTATTGTTGTTGATTTTTTTTTTAATTCTATAAACTAACGAAATTTGTACGCTAAGTTCCTCAAAGTTTTAGTAGAAAGTACGGGTTTGCTCACTTAGGGCCGATCAAACAAAATCATTCCTACGCAGGTCCCTGTAACATGGATGATCTAAGCACACTTGCAGAACGACATACTCAGATATGATCATCCAGATTGGGTAATATTTTGAATATACTCTGTATATATCTAGATGTATGTGTATATCAAACACCAGATAAAAACATGAAATTAACATACTGGTACAGAAATATGGATGTCTATACTGACACATTTATTAGGGCGGCTTTAGTAAACAATTTATCGAACCCGGAGAAGAAAATTTATACCATCTCTGACAAGTGTCAAATAGATATGAAGTCATAATGGGATATTCATTTAGTTCTTTCGGCGTCCATATCTATCGTCAAATATTTAATATTAGCTGGACAGAAATGTTGACAAGGCCACAGACTAAATCGTACGAAATATATAAAATACGTCGTCGATTTATGTGTTTGCCTACCTATTACATAATGAATGATTCCATTAGCAATGGACACATGGGAAAGTATTCATTGGGGACTCATTTGGAAGCATTTTTATTCTGGCACATTTTAACGCATCAGAATAAAAATCTCAAACATAGTTTTGATAGAACAGCAATAGGATTGTAAGCCGAAATAATTCCTATTCAGGACTGGTCAGAATTTATAAAAGCTTCAATGGTAAAACTAACCATTCTATCTGTGAATATTATCTACCAGTTCTGAGGCTGCTTTCATTAGATGCAATGATTTTTACTAAAAGGTTCGCTCAATACAAGGCCGAAGAGCCACTCAAATTAGAATCTTGCTGAATGGTGTTGTTGCATGGATCTATGAAGAAAAAACGCGGATTATTAGAATATTTAGAACAGAAGACAAGCAAATTTCAATTTTATTTGATTCTTCGACATGTGGTATATGTATATTGCAGGGCATAGGGGCCCTAAAAGATTTTGGTGCCCCCCACTACATCTTCGATTCATTGAATCTCGCGGAATAGTGCGGACAATACACACCAACGGAGAAAGTGTGTCGAGGAAACGTCAACTGGAAATATATATAGACGGAACGGAAGAAAACATCCAGATAGGATGATCCTAATTTCTCACCCAGAACAACACCAACGCCCTGGAAACCCAGTCAGAAAAAGAAACAAAAAACAAACATTTGCAGCTGAGCAGCAAATGTCAAATGAGCCACGACCAGTTTCTGATAAAACTATGACCAAATGTGGTCGAGTAATTAACAAACCAACACGAATAATGCCAAACGAACAAAAAATTAAATCCCATGAAGTTAATTAGTAATACCAAAAGTGGACCTGTGATGTATTGAATAATAATAATAATATATATATATATATATATATATATATATATATATATATATATATATATACATACAAATCTCATTAACTCCCTTACGCTTATTAACCAATCAGAATCGCAATAAAATTTTGCTGCGGATCGATCGTATGCACATTTCGTAATGACTTTCGGCAGATACAAATGTTAATCGTGTTCGACTTATTTCCTTAGACGTGTAACATCATATCATATTAATTTCTGTGATGCCCCGTAACCTTGATGCCCTAAGCACGTGCGTATTTTGCTTAATGCTTAAGCTGGCCTTGATATTAATGTATGTATATATAACGATAAAAATATAGTTTAATGTATGGTATATTTATGGGCTAACATGCTCAATATCAGACTTAAAACGTTTGTAAATATAAAATTAGATATTGAAGTCAACACCCAGCGTCAAACAGTCTGTTTCAGGCTTAAACGCAATCGCCGGGTCTATACACGCACACGTATATTAAGGATAGCTACACAAGGTAATCAATGGTAGGATACAGGTGAATGCATTTCCTGATTCCGCAAATTTACAAAGATGAATATGTATTTATAAAATATGACATTAAAAACTTCTATTCATCTCTATGTAAAAAGGCCTGCTTGAGGCTTTTCACTTCGCCAAAGGTTTCGCATGTATAAACCCTGAACAAATGGGCATAATTCTACATTGCCGTAAATCAATTTCATTCCACAATCGAGAAGATTGGATTAAAAAAAAAATCAAAAAGGACGATTTCGATGTACCGCAAGGTTCGTTTTATAATGCTGACGTTTCAGAATTAATAGGGCTACATATTTTATATGAAGCTAACAAAATTGGACATATAAACAACATCGGCCTATATAGGGATGATGGACTGATGGTAGCGCCAGACAACAGAATAACAAATGACGATATAAGAAAAGCGCTTTTCAGACTCTTATAAAGCCTCGGATTTGAAATAGTAGTCGATATGCACAAGATAATGTTCAAATACATCGACGTAAAATTAAAGTGTCTCCCCATACATGAAACCCAACACAAAATTAAAATATGTGAATTTTATATCTAACCAACCTGCGAGTATAATAAAGCAAATCTCCAAAGGAATAGGGTCCAGGTTATCTAGAAATTCCTCTAGTAAAATAATTTTCGAGGATAAAAAGAAAGAATATAAGAAGAGTTTAATAGATGAGGGACATAAAACCAAACTGGAATTTAAACCCCAAATAAGACACTTTCAAAAGAAAAGTGTAGCATAACATTGTTAACAGTAAAATATGCAACTGTAGAAGTAAAATAAGATGTCCATTAGATGAAGCAGTAATTTACAAAGCAGAAATAATAGATACAAGTGACCAGAAAAATATTTACATAGGGTGTACTGAGTACTTAAAAAAGAGGTGGTACAATCATAAGTCGTCTTTTAAGCTAGGAAGCCTTAGAAACTAGAAACATATGCGGAAACTCAAGGGGAGAAATTAAAAAAGATCCAACTGCAAACAGGAAAATTTAAAAAAAAGGTAAACCCTACAATAATCATAGCAAGATTTGCCACCTTTGTCCACAAGAGAAATTGCCTTTAATAACATTTCCAGACCCCACAAAACTTTAAAAAGAAACGTTCGGAAAATATAGCCCGCTGTATTCATACTAAAACGTTCCTTTTGTGTTCATTTGAAGTGGGATAAAAAGAACGTATGTATATTTCATTTCATTCCCGACCGATACATTTCCCTTCCTACTCAACTGCTACCGCACTTATGACGTGCGCTTCATTTATTTATTTTTGAAAGAATATAACTAGGCCGATTGTTATTAATTTCAATGTTTAAGAATATATATATATATATATATATATTTAAAATTTGTGTACGAAGGTCATTCAATAAATAAGGTGAATCTTTCGGTATAAAGACTTCTAATACAGATAGAAGCTTACTTTTTTATCTATTTTTTGTTTTACTTCTTTTTCACATGGATTTAATTTGTTTTGCAGATTAAAAAAAAAAAAAAAAAAACTTTGAGAGTTTTGGCGATTAACAAAGATGGCCGACCAAGAAACATGCTCCGGGATTGAACAGCGGTCAGTTATCAAGTTTTTGGTTGCTGAAGGGTGCAAACCAGTTGAAATTCATAGGAGAATGTCAACTGTGTATAGTGCTACATGTTTCAGCCAAAAAAATGTCTACAAGTGGGCTAAATTGTTTAAAGAAGGACGGAGCAGTGTTGAGGATGAAGACAGGCCTGGGAGTCCTACAGAAGTGAGGTCTCCTGAGGTGATTGAATCAGTCAATGACCTCATTCAGTCTGACAGAAGAACTACTATGAACTGCTGAGGTAGGCCAAGAAAGACATAAAGAACAAACGCAGGGGTCATCAGTCAGAAGGAGTCATCTTGCATCATGACAACGCAAGGCCTCACACAGCAGCCCAAACGGTGCAGACCATCAACGAGCTGGGCTGGGAACTGCTTCCTCATCCCCCTTACAGCCCAGACCTTGCCCCTTCAGACTTTCACCTGTTTGGTCCCTTAAAAGCGTTCACGAGAGGCACGAAGTTTAAAAGTGACGATCAAGTCAAAAGTGTTGTGAGCGACTGGCTGAGACATCAGTCCAAAGATTTTTATGCTGAGGGAATACGGAAGCTTGTGCACAGATGGGAAAAGTGTTTGACAGTGCTGGGAGACTACGTTGAAAAATAAATAAAAAAGGAAGCTTCTGTGTGTATTGGAAGTCTTTATACCGAAAAATTCACCTTATTTATTGAATGACCCTCGTATTTAGGCAGCAATCCTTCTTTCATGCACACTTCATTGAAAACGACAGACAAGGTGCTTTTATTTAGTTTTTTTTTTACAATTTCTCATGTTATAGGCCACACTACAACATGTTTGACACGCAGACTCACTCCACACCTTTCTGACCATAGCTCAATTAGATCTCATTTAAATATTCATGGAGACCTACTGGACACTATTCGGAACATACATATAGACAACATTAATATAATAGCATCATCTACATGCAAAAAAGGCTAAAAATAATGTAAGTCTTATTAATAAAAACAAACAAACCAACACTTAATAATATTAACTTCGAGCATGGACATATTATCTTGACCGTGTTTTGAAACAAAAAAAATGAAAACATTTTATAAAACATACATGCAACAAACTATTTCTAATTTTCACAGTTAAAATATAATCCTTGAAAATGGCTAAATGTATAGCCGAAAGCGCTCGGATAAAAAGAACATTCGGAAAGTTTTTATATAATTTATCATCCGAAAAGAAAAAAAAATTATTAGATCGCATTGAGAAATTGTATAAAAAACTAAATAAAAGCACCTTGTCTGTCGTTTTCAATGAAATGTGCATATATATATATATATGTCTGTGTGTGTGTGAGTGTGTTTATACGTTTTACCAGTTTATAACTGGTAGGAATAATTCCAAGGAGGAAATAAATCCAGAGAGAGCTCAATGTAGACTACAGAGCATTATAATCACAATAAGAAAACAGAGACTTTAATTATCCAAATGGTTTATAAATTTTATTTCGTGAACACCGAGATGTTCCTCCCCTAAAATTCCCCTAAAAACGCTTACCGCATTGATTTTGGGAGGATGACACAGGAAGTGGTGGTTCGCTGATAATGATAATGTGTCGATATGTAAATTTGGACATGTAGTTGTATGTGCGTACGTGATAGTAAGTATTTTTCGAACTTCTACACACATGGTTGGGACCTAAGTTTATCTTGCCGAGGTAACCTTACCCATGTTTCCAAACTAACACATTTTATAACATTTCCATAATCCATAGCTTTTTCCTTAATTTTGGTATTTGTTTTTTTAATGTCTAATCGGCCCTTAATTCTCTAAAATTATTTGCTGTAGCCACCTATTGTATCTGAAGATACTATAGTGATTTTTAATTATTAATTCTACTGATGACTACTCCATAACAATCAACCCGCTGTATAAACACATTTACATAGTCCCAAAAATTTATTTAGGCAGGACAGGCTGCTAAGCTATCACTATCCCGCCTTTTCCTTCTCACCCTCTTCTTCTCCAAGCATCCCACTCCTTCTATACCCACCTCTTATTTCTCTTCAACTCAATGTCTCTGTGGGGATTGTATATTGATAAAATAAAATAAAATAAAATAAAAATACAAAATAAAATAAAATAAAATAAAATAAATTAAATAAAGTAAAATAAAAAGAAGAATCTCCCAGAATGCCCCCGACAGGAAGAACAAATGGCACATGCGTGAAAAAATAGGCGCCAAAGACAAACGAAAAGAATCGTTCTTTTTCTTTCTACTTGAATTTTCAACGAGTAAATACGTTTCTTTTGCTCGGGAAAGCATATCCCTTCAACAGACCGTTGTTAATGTAATGAAGTTCCTGAATTCATTTCTAGTGTCTCTGTCCCCTTCATCCCTTTGCATCTTTTATTTCGGGAACAACAAGAATTGAACGCGATTTTGGAGTTTGAACAGAATAACCCAAGAATTATAATCTCTCTCTCTCTCTCTCTCTTTTTTTTTTCCTTCTTTAAAACTCCAAATCTCTACTATCAGACTTTCCTTAATCCGCAGCTCTCTCCTGAAGTTTGGTATTTGTTTTTTAATGTTTTTTTTAAGCGTTTCACCCCAAGCAAGGCGGGAAGCCACTAGGACACAAGGGGTTACAGAAAATTTAGAACAAGATCAGATAGGAGTGATAGAAGAAAGGATGAGGAGAAGGGTAGTGGAGAGATCAAGGCAACTGGAGATGTCGATTGACATTACATTTGAATAGCTGGAGATTATAGCTCTCAGGGAAACAGGAATAGGAAAGGAAGTTCCACAGGTGAGAGGTGCGAGACATGAAGCTATTGGAGTAGAAGAGGCGGCTACATTTAACAGTTTCGACAGTGAAAGGGTGAGAGCGGGATGCCAGCCTCGTAGGGCGCTTGAACTCATGAAGTCTGGGAACCAGCGAATGCAGCTCCTCGGAGCAATTACCATGAAAGTATTTGTAAAACAGACAGAGAGAGGCGACGGCGCGTCTGTGAGAAAGTGACTGTAGACGAGATGCCAGAGCAGGGCCAATTATATTGCATATCCGCCACTGGATCTTATCAAGAACCCCGAGGCAAACAGAAGGGGCCCCAGACCATATATGGCAGCAATACTCCATGCAAGGGCGAATTGTTGATTTGTAGATCTGGAGGATCGATTCCGGGGAGAAAAATCTCCTGGCGCGGCACAGGGAGCCAACTTTCCCTGCGGTGGACGAAGCAATTGACTCAATGTATTTGTTCCATCTCAGATCAGCAGTCAACGTGAGACCGAGCAGCCGCAGAGAGTTGCTCCCGAGAAGTTGAGCGTCAGACATTCTAATGGAGGGCAGGGAAGGATCTCTGTGGTGATTAATAGTCTTTTAATTCTTTAAGTCATTTACTGTATCCACCTATTATATCTGACAATATTATTGTAATTTCTAATTATTATTTGTACTAGTGACCAGTTCATAACAATCAACCTACGCTATAAAGCGATTTACATAGTTCCAAAAATTAAGAAGTATCTAGGCAGGTGTTGAGGCGCACCCACCTTCTGACTGATAATGGACTTATCCCTCTACGATATAAGTCAGTGCTAGAGAGAGTAGAAGTGTAGGGTGAAGGATCAGGTTATCATTACATACCGTTGGACTGTAGACTTTTGCTATTGTTACTTACTAACCGGCGTTCGTTATTACAAATCACTCTGTTGTTAATTACCTCTTACAAATATACCAGTATTTATCCCTACAACTGTGTTTGTCTTTATTCGAATACACACACGCGGGGAACACTCCCAACAACTCAACAGCAGGGCAGGCTGCTAAAGCTGTCACTACCCCGCCTTTTCCCTCCCCCCTCTTCTTCCACCCCTTATATAAATGTCTCCACTACCTATAAGACTTCGGCCAAGAAACAAATACCTAAGTTTTACCATATTAACACCGAATTTTAAGATCCATTTAATTAAATTAATTTGAATCGACCTGATTTATCTTGCATAAAAACAAAACCAAAGTGACATACAAACCAATATTAATACACTTTCTATACGTGACTGACGAGGCAGATTATTTTTTTCTGCAGTAGGTTGCCATTTCTTTCTGCGGTAGACCAGTTGCCATCCAAGGCTATAAAACTCAGTCTGTCCTGCTATTTTCTCATAGCTGGTGAGACAGGAATACGATTCCTACCTTTCCCATGGTTATTAGCAAGTAAGTGAATGTAATGGATTCGATTGGAATTCGAACTCCGAGCCGCTATCCATTACTCCACCGACTACTACTAACCGCTAATCTCTCAGCCCTATGTTTACCCAACCCTTCTCACTCACTTTCCCTCTCCACTACCAATCTAAAGTGTCCGTCCGGTGTACTTTCTCCATTTGCGGAGCAGGTCTTCGTTCTGATGAGCTGAACATCTCGGTGTTCACGAAATAAAAAATTATAAACGAAATGGATAATTAAAGTCTCCGTCTTATTATCTATCTATCTATCTATCTATATATATATATATATATATATATATATATATATATATATATATATATATATATAGAGAGAGAGAGATTTTATCAGGGAGGTAACTTGATGTTAGCAGTCTGGGAGAGGCGCTCCCAGTGACCGGCACCTTTAGAAAAGCATAACACCGTTTTGACCCAAGCCTTTTGAATGAAACTGGCCAAACGGAACTCTTTGGGAGTCATCGATGGTTGTGCTAGCACGATGTGATAAGTCATCGTAACCGAGTGCTTGACCGTGCTGGCCTTGTTCAGACAGTTGATCACACCAGATAACAGGCTATCTCCCAGAAACTGTAACTAAGGTGTGCTCACTATAGTTACAGTATTAAACCACAGGTTGGATCGCTTGAACAAACACAAAATGCACCTGAGCAAGCCTCTGCAACATGAATTGGGTAGCTGCTTTAGTAAACCAGCATCGTCAGATACGAGTGGCCTGTGATTCTGACACATAAACATATATATATATATATATATATATATATATATATATATATATATATATATATACCAAGATCTTTCTGCATCACCTGAAAAATTTATCATGTTCGTTGGAAAAGATAAAGTTAATGTTTATTGATTAAAGCCCCGAAATCTTTTCTTCTTATACGACAGTTCAAATACTCGCGGTGCTTAAATACCGGGAAAATGGCTCTGCCTATTTCTTCTGAACTCATGTCAGTGTTTCCAATATTACTTAAAATAATGCTTGTTTAGAAAAAACAAACTTATTATTTAAAAAAAAAAGGATTATTTAAATAAAAGCGAAGCCTATGTCCAGTCGTGAAAATGGCTTACTTAAGTTTTATGAACCTATGTCAGAGTTTGTAATGTAAATTGAAAAAAAAAAACAAAAAAAACGCCATGTCCGTTTAGGATATAGGTGATTATGACTCTCCAGAAATTTCCTTTTCTTTATTATCTGTGAATTACTATGACTTCTTGGGAAATATTGTGGAGTGGTTTCATATCCCTTTCTCAGCAGTTTCAAATTCGGATATCAATTTCTTTTAGAATGGTTGTTGCCTAGTCTGATTCCTGCTCTACTATGGTACTTAACAGAAAGCTGGAAGCAGAAGATATAGATTAATGCCTTACCAAAGAGCATTTCTGCGAAACTAAACGCAACAGAGTGTCTGTGAATTGTCATGCATTCCTGGGATAAAGATTTCAGATTGGTTTCCCGCTTCCTTCTCTATCAGCGTTGCTTCCAATATACATTAACCATCAGTGGACACGAAAAATATGATTACTTAATGAATCTTAAACATAACGCCATGAGTTATTTTTTTATTTTATAGCATGATTCACACTTTACAAAGCCCAGGGGGCCACTCGAAGTAGATAGGTTAGAGTGAAATTTGTGCGTATAGAAGTGCAAGATAACGATTAACCCTAGCCTTGAACAAGTTAAGATTATCATGATGGGGAAAAAATCCTGTTGTGAGTCGCTTCTACAGAGCATTGGAAAACGCTGCTCGAGTGGAACTTACTTCTCAGCGACGGAATACAAAGGGAATGTAGTTGGTTTGCTACTACGTAAGTGGCAGTGTTTTCTTGCCGTGAAGGCTTGACTTGGCAGAACAAGGACTATAGTTCGTTCAAGCACTTTCTGTGAAAATAATGATAGATCAATGAGAGGCTTATCACATCTTGCCTATGGGAGAGAGGTTGAAGGGTGGAGAATTATTGGTCACCCGCAATGGCTCGGAGACACTTTTGGACACTATCAAGGCTGGAGAGTGAGACCAAATATGACACCAGTGCCCCATCTTTGGCCTTATCTGGCTCTTGTAAAAGTAGAGGATGGCAAAAGCCAGGTACGTACAGGAGCGGTACAGGGAACCAACTATTTCACTTGCATCCTTAGCAAAGGATCGCATGTTCGAGTTCCACTTGAGATCGGGTAGGATTTTGAGGCCCAACGGTCTTTCAAGGCAAAGGGCTTTCCAGAGAGGACCGCCACACATCCTGATTGGTGGTATTTCGAGGTCATATCGGCGATGATGGATTGTAACTAGCTTGCTTTTCGAGGATAATGTATGTAACCAGCCCGTTTTCACCCCGTGGGGTAGTTTGGACAAGATCAGGAAAAAAAAAAAAAGCTCAGTCGCCAATTTCGGACCATCGAGATTGGCGCCTGTATATAGTCCTATCATCGGTATAGATGTTTATAGATGATCTGAGTATATTCTTACGCAGATCATTTATGCAGATCAAAAAGAGGGTTGGTCCGAGGAGAGACCCCTGGGGGACACCTGCGTTGACCATCAGGTCGCCGGGGATCCGGCCATTAATAACTACCTTAAGTAAATGGCTAGAATGAGTGTAATATTATAATTCTAATATCTGGGAGAAGCAATTATATTATCAACATTGGTACTGAAATATTATATCTATTTGTAGGGAACTTTACGTCATATTGATTCAAAATTTAACATGAGGTATGTCCAAATGTTTTAAGGGTACGACCGAGAATTTAAACGCATAGTTAGTTTACAGTTTTAATATATATATATATATATATATATATATAAAATTAATTGATTTAAAATATGTTTTTTTTCGCTACACAGTTCTAACCATGTTTCAAAAATGAAAGCTAAAAGACTCGAATTTAATTTTGCAATTAAATTAAAGACATTAGTTCCATTTCATCCTCAAGCGAATTTTGGAGTAACTTTTAAAATTACTGGGTTTTAAAGACACAGCTAAAATCACGTTTCCATGGTTACAGATAAATCTACTTCTATTGGACAAGGGGTATCTGGGTTTTCCTTATGTCTGCATCATTGTATCGCTCATTAGCTACATTTTGGTAGGGGTAGGGATGTAAGATTATATCTTACTGTTCTTTCTTTTATTTATACACACACACACACACACACATATATATATATATATATATATATATATATATATATATATATATATCGCATATTGAATCCTGGTGCCAATAAAATAGTGCAATGTAGAATAACAAAGCTATAATTTAATTAATAATGAAAATATAAATATTTTGTTCACAGGAGATTCATACACAACGCAATTAGGTGTTGATTGAAAATTGACCGTTACATAATTTTGTTACTGATTGCACATTTATTATTATTATTATTATTATTATTATTATTATTATTATTATTATTTTCTTTGGTTTCTGGCGTTTACACATTTCTTTCCGGGTCCCGCCCAGGGACCTAAGGTTAGAAATGGCGTCATGACACTTTCCACTGACAAAAAAAAAAAAAAAAATTAAATTACATAGATAAAGCCCTTCGTAAAGTGTGGGCTGTACTTGTCAGAACAAATTTTTGTATCTCCTTTACGCATGGACTTCCAGGAATCCCTTCAATTAATCTACTGCAATCTTTTCCAACCAGTCCTAGAGCTCCAACTACAACAGGGATTGTTGATGTTCCCATATGCCACATTTTCGAGATTTCTATTTCAAGGTCCTTGTATTTTGACAGCTTTTTGAATATCTTCAAGGATACATTGCAGTCAGCATGGACTGCCATATCAATAAGGAGGCACTTATTATTATTATTATTAATATATATATATATATATATATATATATATATATATATATATGTATGTATCAAAGGAAAAACTCAATGTATCATTAAAGAGTTCGGTCAAAATCTATTTCGTACAGACAACTGCTTCATCAGACAGGAGTTCTAAAATGGTTTAATTTTTTCATAAATTGTTTGGAGGATTTAAACCATTTTATGAATCAGTTGCCTGTCCAAAGTAAATTATGACTTAACTCTTTAATGATGTATGTCATATTGCTTTGCATTTTGATACATCGAGGTATCTTCATGGACCTATCATTTTAGTATTTTGTATTAAAAAAATCTATTTGGATTATCCTTATCACTTGCAGATTTGATATTATTATCTCTCTCTACCCCCATATATATATATATATATATATATATATATATATATATATATATATATGTGTGTGTGTGTTGTGGTAGGATCCACCTAATTTGCATAGGAGGGAGTACCGACCATATAA
>CAHIKZ030004986.1:1927500-1950000 GCA_903632075.3 Acanthosepion pharaonis | reverse complement strand
AAATGAAATTTATGGCTTCCTTTTCTACTCTCGGGAAAGCTAAACTTTTACCTTTTCTCCTGTCGGTCAAAAGAAACTTATGTCCACGTTTTCTATTCTCGGTGAAAGCAAGCACCGATCTACCTTTGTTACTCTTATGTCTACCGATTTGAAATTCATTCTAACCAAGCATGTATCGATCTTATTGATTCTCGGGCAAGCTAACCCCTTTCTACTTTTCAGATTCCTGTGAAACGTAAATCTATACTTACCTTCTTGGCTTGTATGCAAACTCTCTTACTAGCCAGACTTATGTCTACATTTTTTAATTTAGTACAAACAAAACTTGACAATGGATATATTGTTTATTAAAACGAGTGAAATCAGCATTAAATGACCTGCGGAATATTGATATGTCGTGAAACAAATCAAAACGAAACAAGGTAAATAGATAGAAATTATGTTTTCCTTTGGGGAAAATCAATATGATGTTTAGTATAATGCTCTCGCATGTCAATTACAGTGAACTGGATCCTTACTGAGCGCAATTTTGGCATTGTGGCAATAATGAGGAACACTGAAAATTAGACTGAAATGTCCCGTATTAAATTTGAATGGATATATGATCAGGCAATGAAGGTACAAATCGCTTTGAGGAATCAAAATGTGATTATGGTTTTCTTTTTGATAATCTCATCCTGATTATTCATGCTTACTTTCCAATCTATATCTATGGTGTCAATCACCCATAATATTTTACGCCACCTGTCACGCATACAGTAATCCGAACTTGATTTGTGACATTTCAAATGCAGAACATTTACTTGTTTTGCAAAAAAATGCAAAACGGTTAATTACATCATCGGTGCGATATGTTACAAAATTCCGTCTTTGGTTCCAATAACCATAAGAAAAAAAAATATGAAAGGCAATAACATCAATTTCACTGTAGCTACGGATCGTAGCACTGATAACATTAAACGCGTCCTTTTAGTGTATTTATTAAAATGCCTAAAAGAACGACGAAAATCCGAGTTGAAAAACATTTTTAAAATAAGTTCAAACATTTAGGATCGGGTGAAGAGAGATATGTTTTTGCGGTCTTTAAAGAGTAAATTATATCGAAGAAATGAGTCGCGAATCGGATTAGTT
Organism: Acanthosepion pharaonis; assembly: GCA_903632075.3. Lineage (NCBI taxonomy): Eukaryota > Metazoa > Mollusca > Cephalopoda > Sepiida > Sepiidae > Acanthosepion > Acanthosepion pharaonis. The sequence continues at coordinate 1,948,869 of CAHIKZ030004986.1, read as the reverse complement.
ACGTTTAGGAGAGTCAAAGAAGACCACCCTCACCCTACTTCCTTTTCGGCCTAAGGCCAAAATTGTAAGTAAAAAAATCCAATAAATATACACATTCTAGGGTTAAATAGGAAATTAGCCGTATCCGGAACATTCACCGTAAAAAAAAAATGCCGTAGAAAAACTCGCCTCAGGAAATTTCACCGTAAAAACTTCGCCGTATAGGATTTTTGCCGTACTTTTTTCGATAACCTTATCGCGAACGTGCCCTTTTTTGAGTAATGTTCAATTTAATATACGAAGGACCTATGGATACCGTTTTTACAGGGTCAACGCCAGAAAAGAAATTAAAAAGTAAACATTTATTAAAAAAAATAAAAGACTAAAAATACATCAAATTAACAAAGAAATAATTTAAAATGTGTGCAAATTCCAAGCAATGCTTTGTAATGTGTTTTTTTTTTTTTTTGCGTTGGACTGTAACAAAGCATTTTCCGCTGAATTTTTGCATTGATATCAATATATATTTCCTCATTTGTACTGCATGTCTTCCATCTAAATCACACCTTTTCTTTATTCATAATGTCTTTTCCTTTTTCAAATACGCAATTAGTGTCCACAAATTTGGGTGCATGTTAGTATAACTTCGCTTATAAAAATGTTTAAATCGAAGTAACAATAGGTACTTCTGTGGCACCATGCATACCTGACGAGCTGAAAAGAAATATTCATAGATATATGATTTGTTTTTTACGGTTTATCAACCATTTAATAATTATTTAGGACCGAAAAATATTTCGGGTTTTAAGAATAATTCTTTCTTACGTTCAAGCGATCTGGAAGAAGGAAAGAGAAAACGAAGAAGAAAGAAAGAAAAAATAATACGAAAAAAAGGTCATAGGCGAGCACACACACGCACGGCTGACAGATAACAGGTGTCGAAAAATATCCAGGTCAAGCATCTAACCAAGATCTGGGGAAAATGGAAGTTGTTATCAATTGGTTGAAGAAACGAAGTTTAGGGACAATGAAAAATATTGATAAGTAACAAGTGGAAAGTGTGTCATTGGGATGATAGTAAAAGTCTAAGTGGGTGGGGAAGTGTATCTAAGGATATGAAGGCAAACCATTAATACGAAAACCCAGACAATCTCCAGAATTGGAAAAAGCCACACAAGATGATGTCGCTGAAAATTTTTTTTTGAGATAATAAAGATTTTTATTATCGGACCTTCGGCCGGAGGAAAATGAAATATTTTTATTTCGTTCAAAAAAACGCCAACAGGTCTGAGAAATCCCTTTTTTGGGCCATATCCAATTAGCGATAAACTGCTTGACAAATACCATATGTTAAAAAGCCGAAGGTGTCATCGCAGTCACTCATGATAAGGGCGATTTAAATTAATATTTTTGTTTTTTTAAGCAAGGTGTTTCTTTCCCCAAAACAAAGCCACGGATTGTCCACACCCGACTAAAGACGTCATTGGCTAAATAAGATCACATGACACACGAAGGAGGAGGAAAGATACCCGACCAGGACCTCATTGGCCGAGAGCGGTCACATGACGCACGAGGAGAATCGGTCGACGCCCTTGTCAGAAGTGGAAGTGTAAGGAGCCGATACGAAGAAGCGGGGAAGCGGGTATACGCCCCTCAGAGGCACAGTAAGGTGTGGGAGTGAGAGTGAGTTACCGAAAATGGAAAATCCCTAACCAGAAATAAGAAGGGTGGATACGTATTTAGAATTATCGAAAAACACCTGGCGCCGACAGATCCACCCAGTTTTGACTGCGTCAATAAAAGCGGGACCCCAACCGACAGAAATCAGTTAGAGTTTGAGCAGCGGACGGCGAAAGAGTTTTGAGCCGTGGACGACTAGCAGAGATGAGCGCCCAGTGTTGAAACCGCGTCAAGATAGCTGACCAAGATTCACGCACACTTCTGGACTCTTCTTCAACCAAGAACAAGTAGTTTGAAGAGCGACTTAGAATCAGACCACAGAAATAAGTTTTTTTCGACTTTCGTCCATAGACACACCGAAACACAAATTTCTTAGAGAGCAGACAACTGGAAGCCTTAAAGTTGCCTAGTAAAAAGCGTCGTGCCACAATCCACAGAACGGGTCGGGAAGTAGACATAGTCCTATGTACCGAGCAATTAGACATAAAAAGTTTGTTACCTTTTTCTTGATACGTTGGACCTTGTGAGTTTTTATTTTATTTTCTTTTTATACATAATTGTGTTTATCACCCCCCCGTTAGACTCAACTTGCATTACGGCCCCAACCCCTGTTTGATCTCGTCTGTCTAAGATCAATTCACAACGTGGGTAGGCAGACTGGAGATCAGTGCAGTTACCCTGGTAACCAGGCGTTGGAAGCGGGTTGGGAACGGCGAGGCTGGTATCAATCTAACCAAAGGGTCAGAACGTCACGTTTGGAGCAGCGAGGAGCGAACAGCTGACGCCGCGGCAAAGACGTCACAGTTGGTGCTGTCCGTGACCAGGATATCAGAGCCTGGGGAGCACGTGACGTCACAATTGGCGCTGCGACCGGGATCGAACGACACAGTCGACGCTGCGACCGGGGACGACGTCACACTTCGCATATTAAAAAAAATGAAGCGAAATTGTCATACGGCAGGAAAAACCTATACGGCAAAGTTTTCTACGGCGAAAATTCCTACGCCAAAAATGTTTCCGGCTAATGTTACTAGAACCGGAATTGTTCATTTTCAATGAAAACAAAAAGCCATCTACAAACACTATACAATCCTAATTGTGGAAAACAATTAACCCAAAACTGTAATATAACATGCGGAAAAATTCCCCCCACAACCCACTAAAAACTTCATTTTTTATTTCACTTTTTATTTTATTTTATGTCCGAAAACCTGATTTTTTAGATCTTTCTTATAATGTTTCCATTTGTTCAAAACGGCTACAAATATATAATTGTAAAATAATAGTTTCGCTGACTATTACATTTTTGAGACGTTTATCGCCGCTACGACTTCCTGAGATTGACCTTTGAGATCAAATACAAGACAAAACAAAGAAAGTCAATTTTCATTGGCTGAGCCAGCGTGAGAACGATAGATAGAAAAAAGATTTTCTTTGAGTCGAGTCCAAACAGTTGAACAATGCAGACGTCTTTCCTTCGTATCTGGATTTGCTTCCCAGTGGAGGGAAAGAGTGATCCCACTGGCATAGACAGAAGATGTATACATCGACGTTAATAAACTAATTAAGTTAAAATTCCCTGTGTTGAAGTTCTTTTATCTCCGAACCAAAACAACTAGCGATCACCGGCTGTGAAATAAGGAGGCAACTAATATCGAGCGATCACGATATTGAGTCACCCCCACGAGGGTGTCATGTGGCACAAGGCCTTTTTAACGTGGGAATTCCCGAGCCATTAGGCTCGGCCAAAAATAGCTCCATTTGAACCCGTATAAACGGGTTCAGGGCCCAATTTTCCTCCCGAAGGAGACTCCGCCCATCGGCGTAGCCTCCTTTCGGGTTCCTCTCCGTCCGGAGACAGAGAGTTAAACCGAGCAGTCTGTTCAAAAATGAACGGCTGACTCACGCAATATCGAGCGATCACCGTCGCCCACCCCCACACCAAGGGTCTATGCAACATAATAAATTAATTTATAAATTATCAATATTATTATTTTTGTTGCTTTTTTATCTCTCGAATTTATTTTATCGGTTTTCTCAATCTACATATGTATTTATATCTATTGCTTTCTATCAAGTGTCTTAGCGGTGTGCGTGTTACGTAATGCTTATCAGGAATTTGAATCGGTGTGAAAGTTTTAAATTCGGATAGTCTGTTTTGTTTACACCACACAAATAGCCTTTGAAAATGATTGAAGCCATCTTTCTGTGGAGTAAATAGCAGTCAGTGTAGAAGGAGGAATATTCAATGGCTGTCTTTTGGTGGCTGCATTCGACTGGCAGAAAAAGAGCCCGGACTCTTTGTTAGCACTTAGAAAGTTTGCTCTGATCAACAGTCACATAATATAAGGGTATTTGTAGTGCCATATCACGAAAGGGTAGTTGTCCCTGCGTGTATTTAAGATGTGCAACACTGAGGCCACATTATGTTTTCTTTACAGCCACGTTCTGGCCAGGTTTTATTGCCATTTACGACAGATAGTGATAATTATTTTGGCCTTTTTCCTCCCTTCAAACAAATCTTCTTATGACAAATACAAAGAAAAAATACGAGAAAAACCAGTAAAAAAAATAACTAAATCCTCTCACCCTTTTCTTTCTCCATTATTCGTCGTATCCGTTCCAATTTTTGCGGTGTTGATTTTTTCTCTTGAAACGGTTTTCACATACCTTTCCAATTTGTGAAACCAGTTTAAATTCTTCCATTGCTAACAATGAATCCTTCGTTCCAGGCTATCTTCCTCTTTTCCGTAAAGATTCTATGATACATATGCATAGAGTTATTTTTTTTAATTCGTTTATGATATCTGCCAATAGCAAAGGGATTGTCCCTTGAATCCCCAGGTTATTCTTTTATGTGTTTTCGATTTTCCTAATTGCACTCTGGTAGCACGGTGGAGTAATGGATAAGCGGCTTGGATTGAGGAATCGGAGAAGCCGAGTTCGAATTCCAGTCGAATCCATTACATTCACTTACGTGCTAATATCCTTGGAATCCTCTTCTTTTCCCTCCAGCTATGAGTAAATAGCAGGGCAGATTGGTTTCTATAGCCTTGGATGGCAACTGGTCTAGGAAAAGGAAAACTCTGAATTCAAAACCTGCGGAGGGTCGTTTGGGGATCTTGTGGCACGTAGTGCACCAGGTCTCTGTATTCGGCCCTTCAAAAAGTGTGGATGGTCCTGCACGAAACCTTCACCACTGTAATCAAATCTCATGTGCTATACATGCGGGTTGGGGAGCTCTTGTGAATTCCAAATTCTCATGAAACTCCAATATGGGAGCCGGCTCAACACACCCCGGGTGAATGCCGTTACAGGTACAGGGTGGTGGGTAGGTACTCTGGTAGCTATATTTTCTTTCTTTATGGATCCCCTTCTTCACAGGACTTACCACTCATCTGAGAAAATTTTTGTGTTTGGTGATTTTGCCGCCCATCATGACAAGTGGCTTATGCATGCCAACATTTCTGGCATTGCAAGTATTCAGACATTTTTATCAATCAATCTATTTATCTATCTCAGTCTGTCCATCTCCAGGGTGCGATGGATAAATTATCGTCTGCGTTACGCAAAAATGAGACATTTGTCATCACATTTTCAAAAATATATTTACCAAAGTTACAGAAAAAAATATCTTGAATACATTTATTCAATAAAATTGCCATTGGCTTCAACCACGTCCTCCAGACGACGTCGGAATCCGCTGAAACTCTTCTGGGTGGCCTCGTTGTTTAATCTGGCGAATGCTTCCATAATCCTTGCCTTCAGTTCATCTTTGGTGTTACAAGGAGTTTATGTTGGACTCTCGCTCAACTGCGCCCAACATCAAGGGGTTTGCAGTCTGGGGAGTTAGTTGGTCAGATGAAAGAGGTGATGTGGTTGCAGAAATTGTCTGACAGTCATAACTGGTTTCACCTGCTTATGTCGCATGGTGCAGAGTTTTGTTACCAGACATAGGGTCTTACAGCGGCCACCATCTTGACACCGGGCGCACTAACTCCACAAGACATTCACGGAGGCCTCCGTGTTGGGTTTGAGGCCCTCATCGACAAATTCGGGTGTTGTTTTCTTATCAAAATGACCAAAGTAAGTTTTCTGAGCTGCTAAACTCATTACGGACCCTCTGCACTGTACTCAGATTAACACCATAACACTTAGAAATGTTGGTATTTGAACTGGCAGTGCGAATTCCAAGCAATCCAGCATACCGTTTCCAAATTTCTGGTGGAGTGAATTGCGCTATAGTACACTTTTTCTCAGCTAACCCTACTATGCTGTGTACTCAACAAAGTTAAAAACATCGCATCGCACCCTCAAATTATCACTTTCAATCTGTTCATCTATCTATCTATCTATCTCAGTCTGTTAATCTATCTATTCATCTATTTACACACACTCACACACAGTTATATATATATATATATATATATATAACTAACTGTGAGTGTGTGTAAAAATATATATATATATATATATAATTAAGCTTGATATATAATGAAAGGAGATAGATAGATAATGGAAAACTGGGATAGATAGATTGATAGACAATATATAATCTAGGATAGATAGATAAATATATAGAAAGAAAGTTAATAAAGGAAAAATAAGAAATATTAACACAGACACACACTCACAAACATACGCAAACACATCTATATATCTATCTCCATATATATATATATATATATATATATATATATATATATATATATATATATATATAATTAAGATAGATGTATAATGAACAGACTTGGGAAGATAGATAGATAGATAGATAGATAGATAGATAGATAGATAGATAGATAGATAGATAGTGAAGAGACTGGGATAGCTAGCTAGATAGATGTATGTACAAACAAGGATAGATAGATGATGTACAAACTAGGATAGATAGATAGATAGATAGATAATGAAGAGACTGGGGTAGCTAGCTAGATAGATGTATGCACAAACAAGGATAGTTGATGTACAAACTAGGATAGATAGATAGATAGATAATAAAGAGACTGGGATAGGTAGCTCGCTATCTAGATATATAGATAGATGTATGTACAAACTAGGATAGATAGATAGATAGATAGATAGATAGATAGATAGATAGATCAGCACCACGACCTCAGAATTATTGAAACGAAAATTTTGTTTGGTCCACTCGTTACGAAGTTTCAGCAGTTGTATGTGTGCTTGTGTGTGCTGTGTGTGTATATGTGTGTATGTGTGTGTGTATGTGTGCGCTTGTAGATTATCATTTTAGGGAGAGAATATGCATACCCCCCATGCACTTCATATCTATTTCTGAATACTTTCCATGAGCGTGAAATACGTTTCAACTCCCGCGTTCACGTTAAGTACTCAGGTTTCTGCCCAATAAAACCAGACGTTGCGTAATATGCCCCATCTAGCTGTCGCTGCACCCAAACGCCTAATTTCCCCCACCCCCCGTAAAACAAAGTAGAGAACTTGGCGTCTAATACGGTGTTTTATTGACTTCACTTCGTCGTCAAATACGGAGCCAGAGAAGTTAATATTAGCGGCTTAGGGAAGAATTATTGGATCAACGTTGTTCGGCATAAACACGAGATTATGGCTCGTCCCGGCTTTGACCTGGTCGGCTCTCGTCTGAAATAATAACTTTGACAAGCGATCGATTTTAAAGACAGACTGATAGACTCCTTCTCCATACTTCCTTCCAGGTTTCCTTATTACTAACTCAGCTAAAACGCCTCGGACTGGATGTCATTTTCAATTGTTCTTAGAGAAGGAAAATACCTACCTGGTGGATGTGCTTTCTTTCAAAACTTTGGGATCTCTCGTGGTGTAGGTTTTATTTTTAAGTCGAACTCGCCCGAAGCAAGGCATTAAAGCCACTAAGACACAAGAGGTTACTGTGTGTGAAAGAATTAGAAAACAGAAACATTACTAGGGAGTGAGAACGATAGAAGTGTAACCAGGAAGAAAATAGATAACTATTGACATTTAAATTTTTGAAGATCAAATTTAAGTGGAAAGCATAAAGCCGGGAGAGAATTCTTCAAGCGAGAGGTGCAAGAAAAGAAACTGTTATCATAGAACTTACGGTTACATCTAGCTATTTCAACTGTAAAATGATGAGACCTTACTGCCAATCTAGTACTGCGCTTAAATTCATAAAGTCTAGGTACCATCGTGAAGAGATTATCCGAACAAATACCCTGAAAGTATCTATAGAAAAGGGTTATAGTGGAACACACCTATTCTATAGTTAATAGACTCTCCCATCTATAATAAGTAGGAGTAGTAAGAGTAACGTGGGAGTCGCTCAGTGGGTCGGTCTGAGTTCAGTCTGAAGTCGGACGACCGGCTGACCGGTTGAACTCTCTGCCTTCAGTCGGGGAGGAACCCGAACGAGGCTACGCCGAAGGGCGGAGTCTCTTTCGGGGAGGTAAACCGACCCTGAACCCGTTTATACGGGTTAAAAGGACATATTTTTTGCCGAGCCCACGGGCTCGGAGATCCCACGCTAAACCGGCCTTGTGCCACATGATACCCTAGGGGGGGTGACTGAATACCGCTCAGTGGGTCGGTCAGTCAGTCAGTCGATATCGAACGACAGTTAGTCGAATACTAAAGTATCAGCGACCACAACTAGATTACTCTGCGTTATACCTATGATATCAAATTCCTAACGTTTTGTACGTCGAACCTATTTTAGGACCGACTTAGTACAATATACAAGCCTCCACTGTGAAATCACTCCATAACAAAAAGGCACAGAAAATCAATATTATGGCGGTGGGAAAGTGACTGAAGCCGAGATGCCAGGTCAGGAACAATAATATCTCTGTTTTAATAGACCATAATTGACTTTGCAATAAATAATTGAGGATTGAGAACAGCATATGGAATCAAGTAAGGAATTCTTATTGAAATCCCTGAGAAGTTTCGCAGGTATGATAGACACTTGAAAAAGACTGGAAAGTACACCGGTTGAACACTGATAATTATATAGACGAAGAAATTGATCTGAAACAATCAATGTATAATAATGATGTAATGAATACCTGTGTTCCCCCTCACAGGAATATGATTGGCTGGTGTCAGCCATAAATACAAGCTGATGTAGAGGTACAGAACGACACCCATTGGTCTACGCCTATTGCCGACACCTATTGACTACGACTACGACGAGTAACAATCGATTACGGCTACCTGCTACATTGTACTACTGGGTTACAGTAGCCAAAACCACTTAGCTACTTCGAACAAATATATCCCTTTCCGGGACATATCAAATAATAATCATAATTTTTACAAATTTCAAATTTAAGGAAAGAGAATATTTTATTTCCTTCGGTTTTTAATCAAATTCACTCCAAGCAAGGCAATAAAGCCACTAAGATACAAAGGGTTACTGAGTGTGAAAGAATTAGAAAACAGAAACATTATTAAGGAGCGAGAACAATAGAAGTGTAATCAGGAAGACAGTAGATAACAATTGACATTGGATTTAAATTTTTGATGATCGAAGTTGGTTGGAAAACATGGAACCAGAAGAGTTTTCCACAAGGGGTTAAGTCTGAGAAAAGAATCTGCTAGCATAGAACTTGCGGTTACATCTAGCCAGCTCAGCTGCAAATTGATAAGATCTTGCAGCCAATCTGCTACTCCAACCCTAGAGAAAAGTTTGCACCTTCTGAAAAATATTATTATATTCAACACCTATAATTTTTTTTTATTTACGTAACTGACAGTGGCGTAAATTGAGTCCTTCAAGCGCCTTTAGAGGTGTACCTGTCAAATGTACCTCTCTCTCTCCCCTCTCTCTCTCTCTCTCCATCTTTCTCTCTTTCTCTCTCTCTCTCTATATATATATATATATGTATGTATATCATTTGAGAGACTAGTTTACTATGGCAGCTTAACTAACATACGAAGTTATTTTCGCAAGGTCGTTTGGGTGCTAAGATATCACAAGTAAAATCATCCTAAATAATTTTGTTACGATTCTCTTTGCAGAAGTTATCCATCTGTTTATTTTTCCTATTATCGATGATCCTATCTTTCTATCTATTTACTTTTGCTCATATCTATCTATCTATCTATCTATCTATCTATCTATCTATCTATCTATCTATCTATCATGGACAGCACATGTCATTTTGTGTATTTATCAATCTACCTATCATTCCAGATAATTTTTTGTTTTTTGCTCTTAAGACAAATTCTGCTCGGTTCATATAGAATTGATTTATAAGATTAACTTATAGTAGTTTGTATTGTTCAGAGTGTTTCTATCTATCTATCTATCGATCTATCTATCTATCTATGCTCATATCAATCAACCTTTTTATCAATCTATGTATCTATCTATCGATCTATCTACGTATCTATCTATCTATCTATCTACATATATATATATATATGTTATACTTGATGTCTTTCAACAAAACGTGGCAGCAGCCAATCACCATTTATCTCAGTCTCCCTTTGTACACACACACACACACACACACACACACACACACACACACACACACACACACAGAGAGAAAAGCACATTCATACGTACACATTCAGGCGGGTGTTTGTGTGTGTGTCTTTACATGTACGAATGCGAAAATCTATCTATCTATCTATCTATCTATCTATCTATCTATCTTAATATGTTCTTAACTATCTATCTATCTATCATAGACATCAGCACATGTCATTTTGTGTACTAATCAATCTATCTATCATTACAAATAATCTTTTTTTTTTGTTTTTTTTCTCTTAAGACAAATTCTGCTCAGCGCCTTTGGAATTGGTTTATATGATTAACTTACAGTAGTTTGTGTTATTCAGAGTGTTTCTATCTATCTATAAAAAACAAAAAATAACACTGGCAGATTTCGCTCGAGGAAAGGCCACAAATGCTAAAAATAAATATAATACAAAAAAAGCTAGAATAAACGTAAGTTGGAAGGATACAAAGAACTCAATATCCTTGGGGATAAAACCTATAGCGAAAAAAATGTCTCCTAGAATAGAGAAGAAAATATCCAAAGGCGGACTGTCGTTCACAGAATCGTATGACGCTCACTCACTGTGTGAAGAATATACTCACCGCGGGGTAGTTATTGGATATTTTGAAGTGTATATATATATATATATATATATATATATATATATATATATATATATATATATATATATATATATATATTTTAAAAAAACAGATCACTTTTAAAGTTCCCTGTAATAAATTATTTCGCCACCGCGCTTTTAAAGGACTGCGGATCATCAGACTTTATTTCCGAACAAAAAATGAAAAGAAAATTTACACATTTTTGACGGGGCGTATTAAACATATGCAAATTAACGAAGTGAGGAAGTGAGGGGAGAGAGAGAGAAGACATGAGTGAGTTAGCAGATATTGACACATTTAAACGGTTAACTTAACGGAAGTTATATATTGATATCGAAGGGGTAGAGAAGAAAAAAGCCATAGAGAGAAAAAGAGAGAAGGAAGTTATGAGAGAAGGTGTCACTAATTTTCTTTGTAAAAAAAGGTTGGAAACAGACGCTGTTATTTTGTTTTTTTACTTTGAAAGTGTTATATATATATAAGTAATATATATATATATATATATATATATATATATATATATATATATATATATATATATATATATATATATATTTATATATATATATATATATAAAGGTTGAAACAGACGCTCTCTCTCTATATATATATATATATATATATATATAAAGGTTGGAAACAGATGCTGTTATTTTGTTTTTACTTTGAAAGTGTTATATATATATATATATATATATATATATATATATATATATATATATTAAGATAGAAAGATAGATGTGCGTGTTTCTGTGTGTGTCCCTCTTCGAGAATACATAGTGTACCATTTTTAGAATTTTTGTCACAGAATGTCTTGCTCAGCAATGTTTGGTCTCACGAAGGAGAAGCTGAAACATTCATACCAAGAGAGTAAAATTAAGTTCAAAAGATTTACTTACCGTCATCAATAAAGGCCCCTTTGAATTTCCAAGAGACATGGAGGGCCGGAGATGCATCGGCCAGGCAGTGAATTAACCCACTTTCATGAATCACCAGGTGCTGTATCGTCGGACAATTCATGTAGGTGATTGGCCCTGAAATATTAAACCAGCTGTGATATATACGACGTATGCGTAAGAATAAATTATACTAAAAAGAAAGAAAAATAAGAAATTCGTAAGATATAAATCAGTATATGGGTTAATATATTCATATAGTCCTCAGTTAGGTCTACGCGATTTGAGTGAGTGAAAATGATAATTCAGTATATTATCCTAAATGTTTGTATATCTTTTCATTTTATGTGTGTTGTGGTCCGTTTCCTTGTACCACGGTGATAGTCCAAGGTAGAACCAATAAAGAAGAACTCGAACACAGGTATGGAATAACACAGATATATTACAATCAGGAATATATACAGAGAAGTAGAAGTGTTAGTATGAACAATCAGGTTTATTAGAGAGAACAATGTAGTCTTGACCAGTATCACTATTCCAATGTCTTTCAGTAATTGTCTGAACGTGACTCTGTTTCGGACTGCCTCTGACTCGACTTGAACTACTGACGATATTCAGTCCCACCCACCTCGAGGGCGTCATGTGGCACAAGGCCTTTTTAACATGGGATCTCCGAGCCCGTGAGCTCGGCCAAAAATATGCCCATTGAATCCGTATAAACGGGTTCAGGGTCGGTTTACCTCCCCGAAAGAGAATCCGCGCTTCGGCGTAGCCTCCTTCGGGTTCTTCCCCGCCCCGAAGGCAGAGAGTTCAACCGATCTGTCGTTCAAGACTTGAACGCAGTATTTATTAAGTATGGAATAGTTTATTATTATTATTATGGGTAAGATCCCATAACAATGTGGCATGTTCTTTCAAGACGTAGGCGATCATGGCTCTCCACCTCCCTCTATCCCTTGCAGCTCTCAACAAGTTCCTTCCCTCTGCTTCCTCCCCCAAACCACGTTCTGTTATCCATTTGCTTAAGTCCACCAGGTATGTCACGCGTTGTTTGCCTTGTTTCTCTTCCCATCTATTCGACCCGTGAGTATCAGATGCCCTCCTTCCTCATTATGTGTCCCAGAAACTTCAGCTCTCTCTTCGTGATATGTGTGTATATATTCAAATTAGAAAAAAAAGCTACTTAAAAATCGATTGAATCGTGAAGGTTGTTGTTGTCCATGTTGGATACAGCGTTACTGGTAACTGCCTACAACGAGTCTTTGTTATTACATGACCGATGGTTGAGATACCTCTCGTCCCAAACCCACTATTAGGTTTAGTCATAAATAACTTTGATTTGGTTTTGTTTAGTAACGTTTTTAAAAAAGAACAACAAAAAAATAATTATTTGTTAGTCACTCTGTTATATAGGAATAAAGTGTCGCTGCCGACACTTGAGTTTGAACATAGATCGTCAGTGAGCAAACACAGGCGATCCCATTATTGAATAAAGTGGACCATGTGATCGTAGAGGAAACGCGTATATAAGAAGTCGCGTGACGTCTAATTGATCCCCAATTCTAGTCTATCCTCTATTATTATTCGGATCGCTATTCCTATTCTATCCTCTATTACGATGTGGACTGGTATTCTCTTCACTATAATATTTCCCTATTCAGATCACTATACGGATTAATATTAGAACGAGTATTATCGAGCCAGTACTATTAGTGCGAGTGATATTCGAATTGTCTGACACCAGTATTGTTCAATGGCGTATTACAGTTGTATATGCGATCACAAAGTCTCAACTATAACGAGAATTACAAAAGTGACAACGAGTGTTCGTTGACATCACAAAAGAAATGTACAGAGATTGAGAAACTACAGAACATAGACGTGTTAGATTCTCTACTCTATTCATCATTCTATTTCTCTATTCGGATCACTATACGGATTCCTGGTGAAGCGAGTATTATCGAGCAAGTATTATTAGTACGAGATTATTCGAAGGCGTTTGACACCAGTATTGTTCAACGGCGTTTGACACCAGTATTGTTCAACGGCGTTACTATAGTTGTATCTACGATTACAAAGTCTCTAATACAGCGAGCATTACGAAAGTGACAGCGAGTGTTTGTTGGCATTACAAAAATGGCAACGAGTGTTCGTTGACATCACAAAACAATTATATATTAATCAAGTTTTGCAGTCACTTGTCCCAATTATCAGGCGGCTCTTTGATACTTTTTGAATAAAATTTCGCAAAGTTTTAGCTGAAAAACTTTCGACGAACCTATGAATCAGGATTTTCATTAGAGAAGTCAAGAGGGACAGAGGAAAGTAACGAATAACCTACAGGTAGTAGTGGAGAGCCATGATCGACAGCATCTGGAAGAGACAGAGTACATAGAAGAAGAAGATTACAAGTGCGGCGTTTATTTTCATTTCCTCTATCAGTTTGGAAACGACCATATTAAGGTTCTCGAAACGTCTCTGAAGAACGTTAGGGTTTGGCGCCCGTCGCGTAAAATTTCGTCATTTATTGCCGGCTTAAAATGCGTTTTCGAATTCCTGGCGCATCGTATCTATTCATCGTTGCTTCTTTTATGGAAGGTTATATCAATATTTACTATACTTCTTCATGTTACAGGACAATGTGGAGAATAGATATCTTCTGTGAGCGATTTTGAGAACACGTTTAAAAAAAAAGTAAGTAATGGAGTATTTTTTCTAAGACATCGAGCATTTGATGTCGGAATTAAAAAGAAATTGTTCATCAGGATGAGATTACATTACTTCCGGTAGGCCACGCTCAAAGGATAAGTAGCATATAAGAATAACGGCCGATTTGATTGTACCAGAATCATCAAAGAATGCTGTTTTCATAACAGATATATTCGGGACGATTTTGCCAGGAACAAGAAAGTAAGCAAGATAGAGATACGTAGGTAAACATTGTCAGATGCTTTAAAAAAAAAAAAAAAATGGAAAACGAAAGAAACAAATGAATCTGGAAAAGAAAACCAACATAAAATTAGAGATGAGCAAAGGTTTCCAAATGGGAAGGAATAAGGAAACGATCGAAAGTAGGAATTAAATAAAATAATTAAGACAGAAAGATGGCGACGATTACAAAGAAAGAAAGAAAGAAAGAAAGAAAGAAAGAAAGAAACTTTCGGATGGTGACAGCGGCATCGCAAAAAATAAATAAAAACTAAAGAAAGAAACGAACGAAAGGAGGAATAAAATAAGATAGAAAGAAGATGGCGATGATTACATTGAAAGAAAGAAAGAATCTTTCGGATGGTGACAGCAGCATCGTAAAAAAATAAATAAAAAATAAAGAAAGACAGAAAAAATGAAAGAAGCTAAGAAACGAACAAACAGGCGAATTAAGAAAAGTAAGAAACAAAGAAGGAAAGAAAGAAAGAAAGTAAGAAACAAAGAAAGAAAGAAAGAAAGTAAGAAACAAAGAAGGAAAGAAAGAAAGAAAGAAAGAAAGTAAGAAACAAAGAAGGAAAGAAAGAAAGAAAGAAAGAAAGAAAGTAAGAAACAAAGAAGGAAAGAAAGAAAGAAAGAAAATAAGAAACAAAGAAGGAAAGAAAGAAAGAAAGAACCCTTTCAGATGATGACAAATTAAGAAAGAAAGATTTAACTCTTTTAGATGGTGACAACTGGATCGAAAAAAGTAAATTATAGAAAAAAAAAAGAAAAAAAAAGAAGAAGAAATAAACCAAGAAACCTCCCAGCAAACAAAGAAGGGGATAAAGCTTTCGGATGGTGATAAATGTAGGGAGAAAGGTAAAAGAAAGAAAAATCTTTTAAATGCTGACATTTTCATCAGAAATAGTAAAGAAAAGGAAAAAAAAGGATGAAAGTGAGCAAACGAAAGAAAGAAAGAAAGAAAGAATAAAGGAAAGAAGACAAAGAAAACATTTAGTCTTATGTAGAAAAATCCATCGGGGCAAAAATCTTCCCCAATGGAGACATTCTTTTTAAAAAGCAGAAAGAAATAACGAATGAAAATATAAAAACAACAAAAAAAAATGTTTAGAAAAGAGAGAATTAAGGAAATCAATATTTGTAAAAGAAAATAAAAAACAGAAAAAAATATAAATCAAGAAAAAAAAAATTAACATAAGATATAAGATCGGGGAAGTTTATTAGACATTTCAGCTTTTCATTTATTTTGTGTCTTTTTAATTGCAGAAGGCGAAAAATGTAAAAAAAAAAAAAGCCGAATAAATAAAAATACGGAAGTAAAAAAAACTAAATCGAAATTCCCAGATCAAAGGTGGAAATAAAATCAATTTACAAGATTTGCCTCACTTAAAAGACAGCAAGTAAAAATCGCCATTTCGTTATCTGTTTGCTATTTCCTTTTTTTTTTTTTCTTAAAAACCAAACAAATCCAGGCATAGAAAAGCGATAAAAGTATTACGCTCTCACACAATAAAATATGCCCGTGAATACAAATCTCGATTTCTGGATTCTACTACTTCCTTCATTTTTGCTTTTTAGTATTATACTTTTTCTACCTCCAACAATTGGAGAGGTATTCTGCTAAGGAAGATTTTATTGCTGTGATTGTTAGTTTGGTAAAGAATAAAAAAATAAAAATATGCAAACGTTCAGAAATCTGACTGAAAAAAGAAAAAAAATGAAGCAATAAAATATATGCAGTAATTGTTAAGACGTGAGGAACACAGCCAAATATGATTACTGCGGAAAGATTTTGCTGACGCAATTACGAAATACAATTGTAAAAAAATACCACAAGCGTATACAAACAAGGATAATGATATAAAATAAAAAATGAAAAACAAAAGAAAATAATGTGAAAAATTAGTAAGTCAAATTATAAAGTAGAATAAATAATATCCGCCATTGTTTTTTTTTCTGTTGTTTAAAATCCAGATATAAACGCTAATAGCTGTCGTGTAGATTGGAAAAAGAATAGAATGGAAGAATACAAGATGGCAGAAAATGAAAAATGATTAGGATGAAAGACAACCGGATAAGTAAAGGAAGAGGAATGGAAAATAAAAAAAGAAAAGAAAGAGCTAAAGGAAGAGAGAAAGAAAAAAAAAGAAAGAAAAAGAAAAAAAAGAAAGAGAGGAAGATCGAAAACCAGAATGAAAAAAGGGTAGAAGGAAGAAAGAAAGAAAGAAAGAAAGAAAGAAAGAAAGAAAAGGAAAAAAAGTGAGAAAGGGTAAAAAAGAGAGAAATAAAGAAAAAAAGTAAGAGAGGAAGAGCGAAAAAAAATGAATGAAAAAAGGTAAAAAAGAAAGAAAAAAAAGAGGGAAAGAACAAAATAAAGAGAGAAAGAAAGAAAAAAGCAAAAAGAAAGAGAGGAAAAGACAAACGAAAGAGAGGAAGAAAGAAAAAAGCAAGAAAAAAGAATCCTGTTCCTTTATTGTCCTTTCCTCAATCATCCCCACTAAAATATTTTCACTCACTTTCACTCCCTGTAACACCACTACATTATGGCTTTTCATAATGAAACGTTAAAATAAAAAATAAAAAACTAAAAGAAAGTAAGATAAAAGAAATAAATGAAAACAAACGAAGGAAAAAAGAAAACGGAACGAAATAAGATAGAGAAAAACAAACTAGAAAGAAAGAAAGAAAGAAAGAAAGAAAGAAATCATCCAGTCTGATGTAGAAAAAATATTTAGATGGTGAAAATTGCCTCAAGGAAATGAAAGAAAAATAAATAATAAAAAATAAGAAAGAAAGAAAGGTAAAAAGAAATAAATTTAGAAGGGTAGAGTAGCATTTAGACTGAAAGAAAATATTCTTTTTTATAGTGATAATTAAATCGGGAAACGTAAAGAAAAGAAAGAACGAAAAAGGAAGAAAACGAAAGAAAAAGAAACATGTTTAGATGGAGAAAATTGCAGAAAGGAAATTAATCAAAAGAAGGAAAAAAAGAAAAATAAAGGAAGGAAGGAAAGAAGGAAGGAAGGAAGGAAGGAAGAGGAGGAAGGAAGGAAGGAAGGAAGGAAGGGAGGGAAGGGAGGAAGGAAGGAAGGAAGGAAGGAAGGAAGGAAGGAAGAGGAGGAAGGAAGGAAGGGAGGAAGGAAGAGGAGGAAGGGAGGAAGGAATGGAGGGAGGAAGGGAGGAAGGAGAAAAGGAAAGGAAAGGGAATGGAATGGAAGGAAGTAAGGAGGAAAAGAAAGGAAAGGAAAGGAAGGAAGGAAAGGAAAGGGAAGGAAGGAAGGGAGGTAGGGAGGAAGGAAGGAAGGAAGGAAAGAAGGAAGGAAGGAAGGAGAAATGGAAATAGAATGGAAGGGAAGGAAGGAGGAAAGGAAAGGAAAAGAAAAGAAAGGACAGGGAAGGGAAAGAAGGAAGGAAGAAAAGGAAAGGGAAGGAAGGAAGGAAAGAGAAAAGGAAAGGAAAGGAAAGGAATGGGAATGGAAAGGAAGGAAGGAAGGAAGGAAGGAAGGGAATGGGAAGGGAAGGGAAGAAAGAAAGAAAGAAAGATAGGAAGGAAAGGAAAGGAAGGAAAGAAGGAAGGAAGGAAGAGGAGAATATCCTTTAGAAGCGAGGCAGTTGCATGGAGAAAAATAAGAAAATATCCTTTTATATAGTAACAAAAGCATTGTGAAAAGTAAAGAAAAGAAAGAACGAGGAAAGGAACAATTGAAAGAAAGAAAAAAAGAAAGAAAGAAAGAAAAGAGAATATGTTTAAATAGTGAAAAATGCCTCAAGAAAATTAAACAAAAGAAGGAAAAAAAGAAAAAAGCTGGAAAGAAAGAAAAGACGGAAGGAAGGAAGAAAATATCCTTTAGAAGGAGACATTTGCATTGAGAAAAAAATAAAATATTCTAGCAAGAAAGATTGAAAAAGGGAAAAAGACGAACGAATGAAAGGGAAAAGAAAGAAAGAAAGAAAGAAAGAAAGAAAGAAAGAAAGGGAATATATATATATGTGTGTATGTGTTTAAATACTCCATCACCTATTAATAATATTGACCACCAATAATATAAAAACTATTTACTGTGGATCCCAGAAAAAACACATTCGGGCCTGTGTAAGAAATGCCCTATAGTAGGAACTGATAAAGTAGGAAGTGATATTAAACTACAAACAACAAAGGGTTCTGGCCATAAATAAACTTCAACCCCAGACCGCTTCATCCGGGATATCTTCCACCAAAACAAACACAAGACGATGGACATAAGAGTAAGACGTGATCATATTGAAACGGAACGCTGATCTTGAAAAAATTTCAGTTATCTGTTTTGATTAGTCTTACTCTTATGTCCATGGTCTTTTCATGTTGAATTGAATATGGTCTAATGTTAATTATGTCTTATGAATATGTCCTGAAGATGGTCTACTAGACCGAAACGTCCGACGTTGACATTATATTAACATTAAAACAGCATAATTGCATATTAAGATTTTTGTTTGTTTTTCCGTATATTTTTCTTCATACTGTCGGATCTATATCCATATATTTGCTTATATATATATATATATATATATATATATATATATATATATATATATATATATATATTATCAAAAAACACCAAGAATCCATCAAATGACACAACTTCACAGCCGATACTCTGAGTTTCACGCCACCGGCTAACTTTGTAGAAAATATTGATTAAAGCGTGCATGAAACTATTAAAAGTCACCTCAAATAACCACATGGGCCAAAAAAAAAATATACGAAGATATATATATATATATATATATATATATATATATATATATATATATATATATATATATATATATGGACCCTCCTGTCGGTGTATGAAGGTCAAGTAACTTAGTTCCTAGGACCCGACGGCCAGACGCCTGCACAGATTTGAATTATAATGGTGAAGGGTTTGTGCAGAACCCACCACACTTTTTGAGGAGCCGAATACAGAGACCTGCTTCACTACGTACCACAATGTCCCCAAACAAACCTCCGCAGAGTTGTCCTTCTCCTAGAGCAGTTGCTATCCAATGCTATAGTCTGTCCTGCTACTTAGCCATAGATTGGGGGAGAAGTGCCCAAGTGTATGAGCACGTAAATGAGTGTAATGGATTCGAATGGAATTCAAACTAAACTTTTCCTCAATCTACTATCCAATATTCCACTGCACTTCGCCTATATATATATATATATATATATATATATATATATATGGATATATGGATATATGTGTATGTGTGTACATGGGTATATATATGTGCGTATGTGGGTACACGCCTATATGTATGTATGTACGTGTATATGTTATTGTGTAAGTGTGTATACGCATGTGTTTTTGAACATAAAAATATAGGTCCTTGCTAGATTAGATAATCGTTATATTTATTTTTTATATGTTTATATTTGATTTGTAACCTGTAGTTGATATTAATTTTGTCAAATTTTCTTAATTGCACAACAGCCCTTTCAGTAAATGCCCTTCAGTTTTAGTTCCCCCCACCCCTTTTTCTTTTTTTTCCTCTCTCTCTCTCCCTCTTCTTCTGATCTTAAATGTAGATCGTCTATTGTGTGTGTATGTCACTACAAAATGTATCCTTTCCGGTTACATCTTTAATGTATTAGACATCCGACAACGTTCCTATTTCTCTCACTTAAACCGTCTTTGACTCCCCTCTCTAAAACTTCTCTCTTTTAAGGTTTAATCTATCTATATATATATATATATATATATAACTTGGAAGTTTAATCTCCCACCTTCTCTCGTCTGTTACCCCTCTCTTTTGCTCTAACATTTGTCTCACACTCTCATACACTCTCTCTAAGTTCTATTTTTATTTCCGGAGTTGTTTTTTCTGTTTTCTTTTTGAATTTGTAGGTCTCAGGAATTGAATCGTATTTACGATTCCAATGGAACAAATTATGACCATGGAATATTAGTGTTTAAGCGCTATTATTATATATATATATATATATATATATTTATTAAAGATATTTTTTTATGTTTAACGTTGTTATTTTATATGCCTGAATTTTCTAAATGAAATTTTCAAACAGTATTAAATGTTATTTAATACTGTTTATCATAAACAGAGCATTTGCTTAAATACTTGTATCTATAAAATAAACAACGTTAAACATAAAAAAAAAATGTCTTTAATAAATAAATTGTCGGACCTTGTCCATTTCTTTAATATATATATATATATATATATATATATATATATATATATATATATATATATATGTTGACGCTGACTTCAACTTCAATTCGAGATTGTTTGATGATTGAATGTAATGTTTTCTTTCACTTTCCTTTTTCTTTCTTTCGTTCGTTTGATCTTTCTTTCAGTTTTTCCTTCTTTACTTTTTCGATGCAGTTTTCACTGTCTAAAAGAATATGTTTTTTTCTTTTTGTCTTTCTGTCAGTTTTTCTTGCTCCATGTAAGGGTCAATTTCGGAAGTTTGTTTTCTTTCTTTCTCTTTCTTTCTTTCTTTCTTTCTTTTCATTAATTTCTTTCAGGCAATTTTCATCATCTAAACATTTACCCTCTCGTTTCTTTGGGTTTTTTTTCTTTCGTTTGCTCCTCTTTTCTGTTTTCTTCGCTCGTCTCGATGCAGTTGTCACTATATAAAAGAATATTTACTTTGTGAACGCAAAAGATATTGTTTTCGTTTTTAAACTTTCTATTCTTTCCACCATCTAAACGTTTTCCCACTTTATTTCTTTTTTTTTATTACGTTTGATTCTTTTTCATGTTACTTTTTTTTTAACTTTTCGATGC
>CAHIKZ030004986.1:1887500-1920000 GCA_903632075.3 Acanthosepion pharaonis | reverse complement strand
ATTGGAGAAGAGGTCGCTCAAATTGCTATTGAACATGCAATCTGTTTGGTTGATTATGATCACGTCATAAGGCATAGCAATTTTTCGCCAAAAATTGACGATCATAAAATTTTGCTTGTGTCTCGTGGTTCAGTGAGCATAGATAGTTCAAAACAACAAAGTGTTATGTAGTTCAAGTGTCAGGAATTCCATTTTATTGGACCTTAGTCGCAATGTACGTGAATTAAAAGTGTGAGAGTTTATGTGTCAAGAAATTGTTTTAGTGTTTTTCGCCTATGTTACGTCGGAATTCGGATGAACTCGTAAATACGATAATAATAATAATGTGGAACCGGTATGCTCACGCCAAATAAATAATCTTAAAGACTCCAGCTGTATTTTCATTTTATATATATATATATATATATATATATATATATATATATATATGTGTGTGTGTGTGTGTGTGTGTGTGTGTGTGTGTGTGTGAGTGTGTGTGGCTGTGTTTTCAACAATAAACATATATTGAAAAATTAAAATTTTCAGACACATTGGGTTGAATATTAATATTTTTTTTGGTGGTGGGGGTTATTATTTCAATTAGGTTCCTGGACTAGTTTCAGCCAGCATGGCCATCATCAGGAGAAAAAAAAATTCTGCTTGTTAGTAGTAGTGACTTACAGGAATGAAAGTCTTTCTGAAGAAAATGAACTTTATCTGTAGTTGTCATTTGTTTTATATCGTTAATTTTAGTCAATAAACCGGCTTCTTTTAAGTTGTTTTTAAGATAAGGTCTGTGGAGATTCATGCAACTCAGAATTCCCTTGCTCATTTTGACAGTTTTATTGGTTGCTGAGAAGTTAAGTGTATTTTATCATTTGATCTTTGGGAGTGTGTATGATGTGTGTAATTCTATAGATTAGTATGGCTGTGTGTATAAGTGTGAGACTTCAACACCTTCGCCAACATGTCTGCCTTGTGTGGGTGAGAAATATGGGTGGGGCTTGATTTATGGGGTTATATATTAATTCTATCTCTGTTGTTACATTAGTGGTTAAGCCCGTCCAGACGAAGTGTTTTGAGGCGCAAAATCCATTTGTTTTCATATTTCTCTAGTATTTTTCTAAGGTCATCTTTTCTGTCTATTTCTATTTTTTCAATTATAATGCATATGGCATGGATTTTAAATAATATTTTTGTAGGTGGAAATGTGGTTCTACAGGTAATCGTGGGTAAATATATATTATAAATCAGTTAATTTATAATATTAATGCTCTGTAAATTTACATTGAGCACTATTTTCTAAAAATAAAAATAGCAGTAAGAACACTAGACTATATATATTAGTTTTATCTTTATATATATATATATATATATATATATATATTTCGATATATATATATATATATATATATATATATATATATAGTCATGCAAAGACCGACTGTTTCGCTGTATCACAGCTCATCAGTGTAGCTAGACATCCGATTGTCTCAAGCCAGGAGTGAAACCCGATTGATTTGGCATCAGTGGCAGATTTTTTCCCTTTAGCTTTCTTTTCTCGACACACATATATATATATATGTGTGTGTGTGTGTGTGTGTGTGTGTGTATATATATATATATATATATATATAACGTTAATTGTTGGTGTCACACCATTTAATAGAAGTTTTGAAGAAACAATAAAATAGACATGATCTTTTTTATATATTTAAAAACATTTTCTGGTAAAGAATAACTTTATGTCAACTGTTCAGTTGAGCTATTCGCCATGTTGCCTAGACATTTTGAATTTAAGTGCAGTACTAGAGTGACGTCGACAGCTCAATGATTTACAGCTGAGCTGGTTAGTTGTAACCGTAGATTCTACGTTAACAGCTTCTTCTCTCGCACTTCTTGCTTGTGGAACTCCCTTCCAGCTCCATGCTTACCAGCCAACTTTAATCTACAAAAATTTAAATGCAATATCAATCTCTATCTACTGTCCTGTTTAATCTTTCCTCTTCCTGTTATTTATAAATGTTTCTAATTCTTCCACACCTTGTAACGTCTTGTATTACTGTTTTGCATGGATAGATACTGATTAAAATAAGTGAGATAACCTTTTTCCTTGTTTAAGATCACAACATCAGATTAAGGATTCGAATTTTACAAGTATGGTTATAGCATAAGTAGCCATTATCAAGACTTGTTAGAACGCAAGCTCCAGCATTGAAATCACCATCTTAAAAATAATGATACTTGCTAAGTAGGTATTTCAAACTTGTTTACTGTTGGTGACACTAGACGACCATTTCTTTTCGCTGCATTGTCCTTGGCATTGATGCGCCAGTGACTCTTTGTCTTTCAATTATCGATTTCGTAATACGCCGCGAACGGCGACCTTTTTACTTTAAAATTTTTTTTTTTTTTTAATAAAACTCCGCTCTGACTGCAAATCTTTCAAGACCTTTCTTCTGGAACTTCGCCTTTCTCGTTACAGATCTTTTCAATCAAACTTCAAACATTTATTTCGGAAAAAAAAAGAAACGCTTTTAAGAAAAATAAAGCCCGTGAAAAGCCCCCCCCCCTAGAAACAACAACAAAAAAAGAAAAAAAAATCTCATGTGCTATAATATATTTAAACGAATTTTTCTCTTCTAGTTTTCATTCCTTTTTATCTCTTTTTATTCTTATGTCTCAGTTTCCGCAGTTTCTTTCGATTTCTGTATATTGCTTATTTCTTTCTTTCTTTGTTTCTTTCTTCAAATTTGCTTCTTTTTTATTTCATTCTTTTCTTGATACTTTCTTTATTTTCATCTTTCTCTTTCTTTTATATTATTTTTCTGTTTGTTTATTTTGGTTACTTCTTTCTTTCTTTTTTCTCGCTTCTTTTAGTCTTATTTCATTCCCTTTCTTTCTTTTTTATCTACACGGATTATGTCATTTGTCTTTTATTTCTTTCTTTCTTTCTCTCTTTCTTTCTTTCTTTTTTTCTTTCTTTCTTTCATCTTGCTCATTTTAGTCTTATTTCTTTCCGTTTCTTTCTCTTTTTATCTATACGGATAATGTCATTTGTCTTTTCATTGTTTCTTTCTTTCTTTCTTTCATTTATCTTGCGTCTTTAATCTTATTTCATTCCGTTTCTTTTTTTATCTACACGGATTGTGTCATTTGTCTTTTCTTTCTTTCTCTCTTTCTTTCTTTCATTCTTTCTTTTATCTTGCTCCTTTTAGTCTTATTTCATTCCGTTTCTTTCTTTTTTTATCTATACGGATTATGTCATTTGTCTTTTCTTTCTTTCTTTCTTTCTTCTTTTTTTTATCTTGCTCCTTTTAGTCTTATTTCATTCCCTTTCTTTCTTTTTTTATCTACAGGGATTATGTCATTTGTCTTTTTCTTTCTTTCTTTCTTTTCTTTCTTTCTTTCTTTCTTTCTTTCTTTATCTTGCTCCTTTTAGTCTCATTTCATTTCATTTCTTTCTTTTTTATTTACACGGATTATGTCATTTGTCTTTTCTTTCTTTCTTTCTTTCTTTCTTTCTTATAATCTTGCTTCTTTTAGTTTTATTTCATTCCGTTTCTTTCTTTTTTTATCTACACGGATTATGTCATTTGTCTTTTCTTTCTTTCTTTCTTTCTTTCTTTCTTTCTTTCTTTTAATCTTGCTTCTTTTAGTTTTATTTCATTCCGTTTCTTTCTTTTTTTATCTACACGGATTATGTCATTTGTCTTTTCTTTCTTTGTTTGTTTGTTTCTTTCTTATTTCGTTCCGTTTTCTTTTTTTTCCTTCATTCATTTTCATTTATTTCTTTTATCTTTCTTTCTTTCTTTCTTTCTTTCTTTCTTTCTTTCTTTCTTTTCTTTTAAACGTTTCACCGCAAGCAAGGCGATAATATAGGGAAGGGGAGTGAAAGTGAATGAGAATACTTTAGTGTTGATGATTGAGGAAAGGACAATAAACGAACAGGGTTTTCTTTCTTTTTTCTTTCTTCCCCTCTTTCTTTTGCCTTTTCTCTCTTACTTTTTCCTTTCTTTTTTTCTCTTTTTCACTCTTTCTTTCTCTCTTTCTTTTTTTCTTTCTCTCTTTATTTTGCTCTTTCTGTCTTTCTTTTTTACATTTTTCATTCAGTTTTTCTTTCTTTCTCTCTTTTTACGCTCTTTCTCGCTTTCATTTCTTATTTTCTTTCTTTCTTCTACAATTTTTCATTCGGGTTTTCGCTCTTTTTTCTTTCTCTCTTCCTTTCGCTCTTTCTCTCTTTCTGTCTCTTTATTTCTTTCTTTCGCTGTTTCTCTCTTTCTTTTTCTTTTTTTCTTTCTTTCTCTTTTCCTTTCAACGTAACTTTCTTTTCGTTCTTCTATTCGTTTTTTCTATCTCCTTTTTTCCTTTTTCTTTCTTTCTTTCTTTCTCTTTGCTCTTTCCTTCTTTCTTTCTTTCTTTCTTTGTCTCTTTTTCACTGTTTCTCGCTTTCTATATTTCTTTTTCTTTCTTTCTTTTACCCTTTTAGATTCAGTTTTTCGCTCTTCCTCTTTTTCTTCTTTTTTTTCTTTTTTCTTTTTCACTTCCTTTCGCTCTTTCACTCCTTCTTTCTTTCTTTTTTCTTTCTTATTTTCCTCTTTTTTCTTTCTTTTTTTCTCCTTCCTTTCTTTCTCTCCTTCTTTCCCTCTCTCTCTTTCTTTCTTTCTTTCTTTTTTCGCTCTTTCTTTAGCTCTTTCCTTTTTATTTCTTTTTGCTCTTTCTCTTTCTTTTTTTTCTTTCTTTCTTTTTCATTCATTCATTCTTTCTTTCTTTCTTTCTTTCTTTATGCTGTTTTCTATTATTGTTTATTTACCCTCCTCCTTCCTATTTCTCTCCTTCAATCCATCGGTCCATTTAAATGTGCCATAATAGTAATTTCTATTAGAAAATTCAAGTCAAAATTGTCATCTTAAAATCATCAATAAAAAACAGATTCATTTAAAAAGAAAATCCGCCCTTGCAAGTTGCGGATATCAGTTCAAATAATCTACAGTTTTTTTTCTGCGTTTCCTTCCATTTTTTTTTCACCCATTTTCGTTCATTACATTATAAACGATTTGCTAACCTTTCGGTTCAGTTGCAGACAGATTCGGCACACAGCATCATCTCAGTGATTCGCTTTATAACTTCGAAATGACAAAGACAAGTAGAGTCAAACAATTAAGAGATGAAATTGAGAGTCAAGTTGATTATTGATATTTTCTTTTCTTTTCTTTTCTTTTTTTTGTTATCTAAATGGAGATTTCTCTTCTATCGTTTCTTCAGTTCTATCTTTGTCAATAAATCCACGCTCTCCGCAACCACCTCCCGCTCCCGGCCCCAACAGACCGTTACCAATTTGAAACAGAGACACGTACGGTGCCAAATTTTCACCTTCGCCCATCCGTGTGCTACGAAAAGAACCGACTAAAGAAACTTAGAAACGAAGTCACATTCTTTCAGTTGATACTGGAACCGATCAAGTTTGGAACAAAGAAAACGAAAGGCAACAAAAATTAGGTTATGAGGAATAAACCAGAAGCTGTTCGTGTTCTTAATATGCATAATATTACTATATTTTTGTCAAATTTAAGAGTTACCCACCCTTGATATTTTGTTTAATTTTTGAATACAAATTTAAATTCAAATAATTTAAAACATTTTTTTTAAAATACTTTAATTTGTTTTTTTATTTCTTCGCCTTTCGAACTTACGAATGTAAATGATATTGTGACGGACTTCACCACATTTATTTAACTTAGATTAGGAAACCAAACTGACGTGAAAAAAAAGAGGATAAATCAAAGACATCATTAAACATAAAATTTGTATTTAACAAGATGTATAAAGAAGGATGTGAAAGAAAAGCATGCATTGAGTCAAACAAGAGTTGTCTCTCTTTAACTATCAATTATTCCAAAGTTCACTGAAAGCAATAAGGCTGTAATAGTTTCTGGTAATAAATGTTTTCAATAGTTTTGCTGTGTAAGAAAAAAGAATATGTGAGTATAGGGAATATTCAGCATGTGAGTGGTGGTGTGAGTGAAAAGCAAAGAAGTCAGGAAAACGATGAGGAAATTCAGGTGTATGTGTGTGGGGAGGGGGGAATTAAAAGTAATATCCGAAAATTGTAATTCCGCATTAGTTTGAACCCTTATAGAGTCCCGTTTTTTTTTTTTTTTTTTTATACGGACCTGGTCACGCGGTTCCAGACAGTTCTCCGTATCTGTAATGTAGGTTGTCTGTGTCTTTTCTATAAATATTTTCATGTCAGTTGTTCTTTGGTACATGGAATTTATGAAATTAAGCACAGTACTCGATTGGCAGTTAGGTCTCCTAATTTTATAGTGGAAATTAATAGATGTAACCATAAGTTCTATGCTAACAGTTTCTTCTCTTGCACGTCGCGCTTGTGGAACTTTCTTTCAGTTCACTATCACTCGTTAAATTCTCTCTTCTTAATTTCTGTTTTTTTATTGTTCTCTCTCCTGGGTAGTTTCTCTCTCTCTCTCTCTCTCTCTCACTCACTCTCTCATATTCTTTCAAACTAAGCAATCGCTTGTGTTTATTTTCCATACGTATTTACTACTAGCCTAGAAGCCGCCTTTTGGCTAGTAGTAGCAAACGAACGAACGGACGGACACACGTACACTGCGCTTTATTTATTTTGAAGAATGACTTAATCTAACGGTATTTAGTCACCCCCTTCTCTTGCGGAGAGCTTTTGGGCTTTTGGCCTTTTTCCATTCAGCGTCCTATGCACGTAAATGTTATAAGAATTTAGAAATAATAAAATTATTTTATCTTTATTCGATACCTTAATTCGGCATAATTTTTCTTCGTATACGTAATCGATCTCCGTAGTTTCTTTACTATTATTTGGCGTGCAATTTTCATTTTCTTTTAAAATCACTATTTTTTTATGATCCCTTCACATAAATTCACTCTTAAAAGCCATTAGAGAACCCGGATATGTAGTATTTCGAATATGTCACATCACACGTGCAAGAAAAAGAAAAAAAAACGCTTAAGTTTTGACTGCAGTTTAATGAGACGGTATCAGTTGAAATTGCGATGAAAAGCGAAATTAAAGTTAAACCTTTAATAAAGAGTTATTTTTTAAAAAAACCTTTCACTCTGTTCGATATTTAAATTTAACTTTAAATGAGTTATTTATTTAATTTTTAATCGCGTGTAACTACAGTAGTTACTCCAGGTTGTTTATGATTCGACGTGATCAAAAAACGAACGAACGGACGGACACACGTACACTGCGCTTTATTTATTTTGAAGAATGACTTAATCTAGTAAAAGGCCTAATGAAGAATAGAATGCATCGATATTTATGTTCTAGTTATGATTATAGTAGATCATCATTCTAGTTATCAGAGCTGAAGGATGGATTGATATGTTTAAAGGTATATCAAATCTTTATGGATTATTTAATGCCAAAATTTAATATTCTTCGAACCTTTGAACTATTAAAAATATATTATTCTGCATTTACAATTTAATACATGGTAGATGATACTCAGCTTTTATGCATATACCTCTTTTTGTGGTCATAATTCTTAGAGGCAGTGATATGTGTGTTTTATGTTGTAGTTTTGTTGAGGTTATATTTTGGAATAAAATTTAATTTCTTTAAGAAACTGTAGGGTATTATATGGATTAATGTCATTTCAAATAGATGGGTGTTCGGTTAATTTTCTTTAGCTGCATCTAAACTTCTATAGATTATTTAATGCTGAAATCTAAATATTTTGAACGCAATTGTATGCCTTCAATACAGAAGATATATTGTTGATAATTCTACGAAAATGGATATTGTTGGTATTTCATATATATATATATATATATATATATATATATATATATATATATATTTTCAAAATTAAATTCAGGGTTTTTTTTTCTATTTTTGAAACATGGTTGGAACTGTGTTTCGAAAAAACATATTTTAAATCAATTAATTTATAATATTAATGCTCTGTAAATTTACATTGAGCACTATTTTGTAAAAATAAAAATATCTATAAGAACACCGGATTTTATATCTTACTGTTCTTTCTTTTTATTTTAGAACTTACGGTTACATTTAGCTAATTCAACTATAAATTGATGAGACCTTGTTGCTAATCTAGTACTGCACTTAAATTCAGAAAGTCTAGGTACCATAGCAAAGATCTTGTCCAAACAATTATGATGAAAGTATTTATAGAAAAGGCACAGGGAAGCAACTTTATGATGGTGGGAATGTGACAGATCAGGAGCAATAATATTACCGATTTGTCTTTGGATTTTATCAAGAATCGCTAAATATATGACAAAAGCATCAGACCATATTTGGCAGCAATATTCAAAGCATGTAATAATAGTAGACATATAGATATGTAAGATAGATTCAGAAAAGAAAAAGCAGCAATAATTCTCTCAAACAGTTTGGTTAAATAATATGTCTATCACTTATTTTTTTTAATTTTTCAAATTTCCTAAGTGTTTTGTGTTATCAGTAAATTTTGCCAAAGTTCACATATATTTTTATTTTATATCATTTTTTTTCTGAGGACTTTTGAATGTTGCTACATTTGTTTTCACTGATTGTGTTTTGTGTATATTTATACTACTGTATATTAATTCTGGCATTCTCACATTTGATGGAACCAATTTTTCTTTTCTGAATCTATCTTACATATCTATATGTCTACTATTATTACATGCTTAACTGTAAATAATAACAAACTTTGTAATAAATCATCTTTCGACAAGTATCACATTAATTTTCGCCTTGGAATTTTACTCCAAATTACATGAAATTGAGAAAGAAATAACATCTATGCCTGAGGATGGTAAATGTTTACCGAAAGTACTTGCAATATGGATTGAACATTTAAGCCATTTTACAATTAATAAAAACAAGGATCGTGTCGTTCAGCGAGTGAACAGTGAGTTAATGCCTTATTTAATGTGTTAGCAAAGTAAAATCGCCAGTAATTACATTAACATTATTGATTTATTCTTTGGAAGTAAATTAGTAAAGTTAATGATATAAAATTAAATTTTAAAGATGCATTAATCCAGTAATCACTCGATGAATGTTATGATCCTTTTTTTCTTTTTTTTTAAATCGAAATGTTTTTTTAAACTTTACTTTTTACTTTATTTTTACTTTTTATATGAATGATTCATTGTAATAAAAGTTAAACTGCACGACATATTTCCTTTAACAGATCCGAAGGGCATATTTTCGGGATAACAACTGAGACATTACTCTATTTATTGAACAATTTAGTTCATGCCACATTGACTGATAAAATCCTACAACAAAAAAAATTCTCAAATTGCCATATTAGTAAAAAAAACGCACTAACTTAAATTTTTAAAAATTCAACCTTAGCGTTGCGACTGCACGCTCCAAAAGTTTGTATCCGTTATCAAAATCACATTTTAAATAAATATGAAAATAAAAAAAAACATATTTCGATTCGCATTATATTTTTTCGTCTCGGATGCTACCTGAATTTAACAAAAAAAACAAAATAGTTTCCATGCCTGAAGATGACAGGAGGAACCGTCAAAAGTACTTGCGTATTTAAGGAAGACATAATACAGTATATAATTTAAAAAATAAAGATCATAACATTCATTGAATGATTAGTGAGTTAATGCATCTTTAAAATTTAGTTAGCGAAGAGATTTCGGCATCTTATATCATTAACTTTGCTAATTTACTTGTGTTTGAATGATTCATTGTAATATAAATTGAAATTCACCATATATTTTATATATATATATATATATATATATATATATATATATATAACAAAGAGTTAATCATACCTTGGATCAATTATCTTGATTCAAAGTATGATTAACTCTTTGTAATATAAAATATATGCTGCCTATTTTATTATATTATATATATATATATATATATATATATATATATATATATATATATATAATGTCTGATGACAGGATACCCAAGATCCAAATGTACAGCCAGTTAGATCAGGGCTACAGGAATGTAGGACGCTCATGGCTAAGATACAAAGACAAGCTGAAAAGCAACTTGTCAGCAGTTAATATACCACATAACACCTTTGAGCGCTTAGCTTTGGAGCGGGTAGAATGGAGATCAACGTCTTTTAGTGGACTCAGCAATTTTCAATCTGCTTGTCTGAATCACCTTCAAGAAGCGAGAGCAAGATCTAAAAGGTCAGCTAATCTAACAGTGATCTCATCTCACACTTCTCACACCTGCTCCATATGTGGCCTCCTTTGTTAATCACTAGCGTGTCTTAACTGCCCCTTAAGATTATCGCATAAACTTTCATAACTGAATCAATAAGCTGGGAGATCCTCATACGTCGAAACCGACGGGAGAGACCATTATTATTAATATTATATATATATATATATATATATATATATATATATATATATATATATATATGTATTTTTTTTAATAATTTTTATAGGGTTTTTGTTTGTTTGTGTGTTCACTATTTGTTCATAGCTGGGACCCTAACACATGCTACCGTCCTCGGTCAGGATGGATCCCGGAACAGCAGCAACTAAGAGGTGGTTCCACGCTCTTCAAAAGCTCCAATCTCCCAATCAGAGCCTTGCTATCGAATTTACTTTATCGCAATACCCAGGAGCATCTTTACTAAGTAAATTAGCTAGAAAAACCTTTCTTCTGGCACTGGTGTGAGATGTGCAACTTTCTTAAGCACGAAGAAAATTATTTAACTTTGACGTGCATTTAACCAGATCATAACAAATGTATTCGCTAACACAATGTTTCTTTGTCAAAAAAAATTCTGTGAAAATAGAAAGTAATGGCTGCCTCGTTTTGAACGGATTTGTTTTATTAACATTCCCCCCAAAATAGGTATATATGTATCTTAGAAATGTATTGTGTGCATAATTGAGTTTAAAAAAAAAGGTCTTCATAAGATAAACGAATACTAAAATATCTTAAAACTTGGATCTATACACACAAGGTACAAAGTTGTGCAAACATTTACTAGTTCGACTATTGCCAAAATAGTTATGTAAATTTCTTTGTTTTAACAAGCAGATGCCGCCATTTTGTGAAGGAATGACCCTGTCATAAAATGCGTTATCTCACGTGCGAGACTAAAATATCGACTTGCGATGACAAGTTATCAAATTGAGGGTACTAAACTGTCAACTTGCTAAGATGAATTATCTCCCCCGTAGCACTAATCTACCGACTTGCTAAGATTAGGTATCTTGTCATTGACCGAGAACACGTTAAACGTTGTGATACACAGAAGTTTTGATATGTCAGTCTTGGAAATAGTTTAATGGCTTTCTCTGTGAAATTATATAATAAAAAAGAGCTGACGACGATAATAAGGATAATAATAGTAATAATAATGATAAAAAAAAGAGCTTAAGAAATGACCAACATTCAAATCTCTCTTGTTGATACGGGATTTTTCTTTCGGCTTCGAACAGCTAATTAAATTGAATTTACTGGTTTTCTTATCTAACATCGTCAATCACCTTCAATTGGTGGGTGTATAGCAACGGAGCCAACTTTAGATGTGGACTCTGCATTCTCGTATGGATATTGCGGGTGGCGGCAGCCACTGACATGGGTTCAAACATGGATATACACCTGGTGGCTAGGAGGTCAACTTTCAGGTCAACCTACCGATAGACTTGGCTTCTTTGTTGGTCTGGTGTGCCTCTGCGTACAAATGTAATTCTGGCGTTATATGGTCTTCAGAAGTTTGATAATCCACAAATGATAATATCATACTTTCGGTTTACTAATTAGATTCACACACACACCCATACACACACACATATATATATATATATATATATATATATATATATATATATATATATATATATATATACATATATATATATATATATATATATATATATATATATATATATATATATATATATATATATATATATATATATTTTATATATATATGTCTGTATATATGTGTGTGTATATAATATATACTTGTATGTGTATATAGATGTGTGTGTAAATATGTGACTGTATATATATATGCATGAATATATGTGTGTATATATATGTGTGTACGTATATATATATATATGTACGTATATATATATATATATATGTATATGTTTATATATGTGTATGTATGTATGTGTATATATATGTATATTTCTGCATGTGTGTAAATATGTGGATATATATATATATATATATATATATATATATATGTGTGTGACTGTATATAAGTTCGTATGTGTGTATATCTGTATATATATATATATATCTGTATATGTGTATATATGTCTGTATATATACATATGTATATCTGTGTGTATATATATATATATATATATATATATATATATATATATGTATATCTTATTGTGTGCATATATATATGTTTATATATGTATGTGTATATGTATATAAGTGTGTATGTGTATATATGTGTATGTATATTATATATATGCGCGTATACATATATATATATATGTGTGGGTGTGTTTGTGTGTGTGTATGCAGAATAGTTCGACAAGCTGACTAAACAATAGTCTTAAAAATACTAATAAAAGTATAATGATCCTTTACTTCAATAAAAATCGTCCACCCGAGCCAGATTGTAGAACAAATCGTGTTACTAGACAGAATATTAAGAAAAAGATGGGAGCGACACTAACAATAATAAAATGCACCTTCATCTGACCCACACGGTACACCTGGGAGAAGGCCGTAGAATAGATCGGTTGATAATTGACCCCCAAATAAAGCGACAAATCAATATGATCAGAAGTATGAAAAAAATGCCACCCACCTTTAAAAATTAAATATCACGCCTGTTCCTGACCGTAGATTATATTAGCAGAAATGTCTGCTTAACAATCAAGACAATAAAAAAAAGAATGCGATCAATAGTCTGAGTAATTCTTGGAATGGCTCCCCTGTTTAATACAGACTGTACACCTGGGCAAGGCCGTAGTAATGATGGGTCGAAACGCTGTACCAGTCAAAGGAACAAAAACATTTTCCTCTAATATTGTTTATCTAAATTAATAAGGGCGTATAAGAGATCGGGCAAAAAAGAAATGATAGCAAACAAAGAATAAGAACTATAATTCAAATAAATAACTAGAATAAAATATAATTATTTACTATTACTGGTCTGAATCATTGACCATTATTCCCCGTCCATGTATTAAGAAAACTCTATTTGTTAATATTGTTTAACTGCCTATATTTCTGAGATGAAGAATTGTAACATCATTCCTCATCTTTATTATCATATTCACGACGTTTCCGTCGTTGTACGCCCCGGTCTTCTTCAGGTGATATACATTGGAATGTATAAACGAACCATTCATTTCGTCCACTTGGGTAGATTGTTCTCGTTCCACGTGCCATGCCTTTTGTTGATATCTTAGTTTCATTTATTCCCCTTTAGTAAGTCAACTCTCCACGTTTTTGTTCACCTCTGTTGTAGCCAGGGACCGAACTCACAACCAACGCTTTTTATCCACAGGGACACGTGTCACCAAGGACACGTGGTCCAGCGGATAAAAGCGTTAGTTGAAGTAATCCAGTGATTTGACCCAAAGAGTTCGATTTGAAATTCCAATGTTTATCACCTGAATAAGGTTGGAGAGTACAACGGCTGAAATGTCGTGAATATGGCAATAAAGATGGGAACAACAGTCCGAAAATTGTGAAAATTTAATATTATTTGGTTTGTTGCTTTGTCGGTTTAAGGCACGGTTTAATGGATAGCGGCGCGGATTGTGTAATCGGAGAGCCGAGTTCGAATTGCAGTCAAATCCGTTATATTCACTTATGTGCTAATAGCGTTGGGAAAGGTACCAATCCTCTTCTCCCCAAATAGAAGGATAGACCGGGTTCTATAGCTTTGGGGGAAAAGAAATTGCAACCTACTTCGGGGAAAAAATTCTGCCTCGTCAGTCATGTATCGAAAGGTACATGATCGCTTACGGGTGTATCACGCATAGCACATAACTGATTGACTGACTTGGTTGGTCACATTCAGTTTTGGTAGTATAATGTACAGGCAAATTATCGGGGTACTACTGGGTAATGATTTAAGGTCTGGATTGGCTGACACATTCGTGGGGTTTCTAATCGAGCCATCTGCTCTGTGCATTATGTTGGAAACGGGGGTGGGGGGCATTTAGTGTTGTTTCGAATGGTTTGGGACCAGCTCCCTTTTTCACTTGTCAAAAGAATAGTGATGGTGTTTTGTCGTTTTTGGATGTGTCGGTACAAAAGCAAAGTTCTAAGTTTGTTACATCTATCTACCATGTAAACCCCCATATACGAGATTATATACCCACTGGGACTCATTTTGTCCTAAAAGCTATAAAATTAATCTTGTAAATGTCATATTCCAGCGGGTCTTATTGATCCGTTCTACAAATAAATTAGAATATAGACTGGCATTTATTAGTAAAATATTTTGAGATAATAGCTATCCTCTGGATGTTGTGCAATCTAGCATTAACGCTAAGTTTGCACAATTTCATGAGTTAAAAATATTTGACTCGGAAAAGAGCGATTCGTATCGCAGAATAGGACAATAGACCACGGGAAGATATCGTTGGTTCGTGAATTTGACGATATCGTAATTGTGAGATCAATCCATGATCATGACGATAAGACCTCTGATCGGATATTAGAGGTTTTGAGGAGAGTGGAACCATCTCTTAAATTATGCTGTACCCAGGTTCACACTGACCTGAGGTGGTAGCACCTGTTCGGGTCCGAACTATGGGCAACCAGTGAACCCCCAAGCAAAGGTATAAAAATACATTTTTTATAATAAAAATAACAGTAATACATTTTTAGATGTAAATAATTACCAACAATACCTATTTCTAATAAAATTGCCAACAATACAATTTGAAAACAAAATATCCAGCATAATATTTTATACTAGAATTACCAACAATACATTTTTATTAAAATGACTAACCTTACACTTTATCTGTAGTTTAAGGCCTACAAAATATATTTAGTTGAAGGGTAATTCCATCCAGATTTAACAGGGGCCCTTTATGAAGGTTTTTCTGATTTCGTTCAATTTTTTAACTATTTGTTAACATTTATGAGTGGAGTCGATCCAAATTTTATGCCACTCAGAAGGTTATGAAAATGTTGAAAATTTTGAAAACAATAATTGTTTTTTTTTTTTGTTTTTTTTTGACACCAGTCACTGAAAACAACTTTCATTGCTTTGACTTTGTGTTTGGAACTCTTTTGCCATCATCAAAACATTTATGAATTCTCTCAAATTCGATCAACTAATCACACTCTTCTGTCGCTTGTTGCCAAAATACTTAAATGAAATTAAAAAAAAAAAATGGGCAAAAACCTCCTTCTACAGTCAGAATCCTGAATTTCGGGTTGCTATCGCTGAATGAAGATGCATGCAAACAGCCTCATCTTTTCACATCTTGCAGTGTGTGTCATATCTTCACAATTTTTATCTATAAAAGGCAGGATGTGTGTGTGTGTGTGTGTGCGTGCGTGTGTGTGTGTGTGTGTGTGTGTAACGAATGCGACGGATTTTCACCAAAGTTTACATGCACATGCTCTAAGTTAGCGGCAAGGCCAAGACCGACGTTGCATTTCCCAACTCCAATCGATAGTGAAAATAATCGATATTTTCATGATTCTACGGCAGTTTTCATGTAGTTTGCGGCCATTTTCTACTGGTCAGAGTGAGAACCTATAGATGGCTGCCACGAATAGGCAGGAAGATTCCATTGGCCACCGTGAGAGCCAACAGCTGACTGACACGAATGTTAACTAGCATGCTAGCATGAAAAAAAAATCGATAGCTGCATTCGTCACGAGTGGGAAAAATTTAAATCTGCATGGCATTTTACTCCAATTGGCTCATTCGCTTGCTTAAACTCGACATTGATTCTGGTTCCGCAGAACAGGTTGGGTGTGAAAAAGTATTTGTTGTTAACATTCTTTTTTCATTCGGTTTTTCCAGTTACGAGTCCTTTTTTTAAAGCTGATCGTTTTGTGTTCATTTTGTTTAGTTCTTTTTTCGTAACAGATTTAATGTTTAGTATAGAGCTTAGAAAAAATTCACAGTGTGAGATAGGCAAGAAGTAAGGCATGTAGCAACATCAGCACTGTAAAGGGCACTCCTTTAAAGGCAAGGAAGGGCAAAAATATTTTAAGTCAAATTATAGCGATTGCTGTATTAATCGTACGATTTTTAAATCAAGCACGGGCAACGCCGGGCCATGCTGCTAGTATGCCAATAAATCAGATCCTCTCATGCTGCATTTTTGAGCAAGAGGAGAATAAAAAGGCCGTAAAATTAATTTTGTTTTCATTTTCCAGCTGTTGTAACAAACACTTGCTTAAAACTATGTAAAACAATGCATTTTCTGAAAGATAATGGGAACAAGAGTTCAGAAAAGTTGAGATGAAATGTCTTAATTCATTGTAAGAAGTCATAAGCATGTGGAGAAAATGGATGTAAATGAAATTTCCCAATATTTGAGAAAAATCAGAGCAATGGAACTCAATATGATTTGAGAAAAGGCTCAAACACTAATATTCCATGATTATAATTTATTACATTGGAATTGTAATCACGATCCAATTCATCAGAACTACAAATTCAAAAAGAGATCTGTCCTGGACATTGAGTTCTACCTGGATTCTATCCTGTTGGGAATTTATATATATATATATTGACCACAAATATTATCAATATATATATATATATATATATATATATATATATATATATATATAAATATATAAATAATCGGCAAATAATCAGCCCTTGCTGGTTTTACAGCATGTAACATTGCATTGTCTTTGAAGAGAACGAATGTGGAATAATATGATCTTTGCGTCAGACCACTAAACTCTTTTTTTTTTTCAAGCCATTTCTTTCCAACACCAGAAAAACATCAATTTAGCTGCGATTCGGTGTGAGAAACTAGAAGCTCTGGGAAAATGGCCCTCATCAATGTGATATTGAGTCATTTGATCATGAAACCAAGAATGCTATCTCGTTGTAGCAACATGTCCTCACATCGTGACTGAAACCGTGTCTCTGAAACACATGCATTGTATTTCCATGTCAATTTCTTTTAGCTAAATTATCATGTGATTTTCAAGGTTTTGCAGTTGAAATGTTTTTGGTGGTTTTCCTCAAACTATGTTTGTGAGTATCTTCTCTTGATTGAGCCGGATTATATTAGTTTTCATTTGTTTGGTTTGGTTTGTTTTGTTTTACGGTATATCAACCTCAAACATTGATTTTTTTTGTTTTGTTTTGTTGAAACCTATTACTGAAAACAACTTTTATATATATATAGTCGGTAAACGATCACCAATTGCCGGTTTTACATTATGTAACATTTACTGGTCTGTGAAGTGAAGTGAACAATGGCGCAATGAATACACAATACGATCAGTGGGCCAGACCATTAAAACACACTTTTTTCAAGCCATTTCTTTCCAACACCAGAAAAACATCAATTTAGCTGCGATTCAGTGTGAGAAACTAGAAGCTCTGGGAAAATGGCCCTCATCAATGTGATATTGAATCATTTGATCATGAAACCAAAAATGATATCTCATTGTGGCAAAATGGCCTCATAACGTGACTGAAACGGAGTCTCTGAAACACATGCATTATATTTTCATGTCAAATTGTTTCAGCTAAATTATCATGTCATTTTCAAGATTTTGTGATTGAAATGTTTTCGGTGTTTTTTGTTCATACTGTGTGAGTATCTTCTGTTGAATGAGTTCAATCATATTATTTTTCCTTTGCTTGGTTTGGTTTGTTTTCTTTTACGGTATATCAACCTCAATGTTTTATTTAATGCCGACAAGATTTTTATTGCTTCTAATACTTTTTCTTCAAATAGTTATTGCTGGTAATATTTTTTTACAAAGTATTTCTGGTATCACAACCTATTTTTACACTTCCATGGTGTTTTCACACCAGTTTACCCATAGCTGTGACCCTAACAATGGAAAAAAAAATTCAATGTTTTCAAAATTTACAACATCTTCATAACCTTTCGAGTGACGTAAAATCTGTTTGACATGAGGTAACATTTCAGGATTAACTCCTGTGATGACTGTTAATCAATGGTGAAAATGTGGATGAAATCTGAAGATTATCAGGTGGAACCTTGTTGAATCTCTCTGGAATGACCCTGAAGTCTTTAAATTTTGTTAAGAATATTTACATTTCTGTATCAATAACCCATAGAGTATGATATACCGCTAAAAAAATCAACCAACAAAACCCGGGGGGGGGGGGCGCTGCTTGTACATGGACTCAGTGTAAACAGACGAGCAATAACAAAACAATAGTAAAAAAAAATGAACTAGAGGCTGTCCTTAAACATGAGCAGTGGACGAGAACACTAACTCCGTAGATTAAATTAAGTTTTCAGATCAGTATACACCTGATGAAGGCCGGAGGGCACAACTGTTGAAACGTTGTGATAACAACAAGAAGATAATAAAAGATTGAATGTAAGTAGTATATTTTTATTTATTTCATAATCTGTAAGATCGGTTACGCTGCCTTTTGGGTGATGAATTATTTCCACCCTACAGCCACTTGTCCACAGAAGCGACATCGTAACTTCAATGACGCTCTATTCTTTAGAACCCTCAATTAAGAACTTTCCAGCCAAAATCTGACCGCGTGGAGAGGTTGCTGGATATCCTATAATTAGAGATTTACTGTGGAATTCACTTCACTCACTTCTAGCAGTTGACTGCTTCTTCTACACGCCGCTGGCGAATCTTTTATGTGTTGTTCTTGTCCTAAGTATTATCGTTCATTACCAACCTTTCATTTGATTATTCTATTCAGTAACCTTCTCTAGGTTACTATAGATTGTTTCTTGAAGGTCATCAACTGACTTCGTAATATTTCTTAAAATTGTAAAGAGACGTTTGGGAAAACCTGTATATCCTACATATCCTCATAATGTTCACTTCCTACTTCCGATTTCCTAACTTACGTTCATATAAAGTGGTCTTTTATACTTGAGTGGGTCTTTGGCCTTGTATCGGGTAAAAAAAAATATTAGAAATATTATTTTCTTTTTTTTTTTAAATATCATTATTCTAATAATTTTTTTTTTCTGTATATTGAAGAGTTAATCTGTGATAATTTTTTCTTCTTTCTCTTTCATTCTATCTCTCTCTTTTCTTCAGCTTTTTTTTTTTACCGTAAAAAGTTTTGTTTAGACCTAGATTTAGCACTCCGACCTTGCATAATCAAGATTCAAGTCGGACAAAATGTCAACGTGACTGTTTAAAGACGAGTTCATCTTCAGCCGACAGCCCTCCCTCCCGTACAGTAGCTTTCATACCCGTACCCCAAAACCATCGGAGAGATTACATTGTGTAATCCGCCTACCTCGTGCAGATATTTCGCGAGCAAACTCGTTGCGTTTCATCGGCCGGAGTGTATAATCTTTGAACTTGATGAACTGTGATGTTCTTCAGTGCGATGACAATAATCTCTTGGCAAACGCAAATTGTATCGAGCAAGTCATAAATTTGTTAATTCTTGTCATATTGAAAGCTTGCGCAGGAATCTTAAAAATCATTGGGCAGCAAGATTAAGAACTTCTGGACATCCCTTATCCATAAATCCTTCACTCAGATTCTTGGTAGAATCAAAAAGTTTGGCAAAGTTATTGATGCTTTAATCCAAGATTATTATAAGAAACTTACCAGAAGAAAAGTACTAGGATCCTCAATAATATTAATAATAATAATAATAATAATAATAATAAAGAACAGTATAGAATACTGTATTCTCAGCATTGAGTTGGCAGTATAGAAAAACTTTGTCATAAGGATCGAAAAGTTTGACCTCAGATTCGAAGCATCCTTTTCAGCGTCAAAGACCTCCGCTGGATACGAAAATAATGTCTTCACATGATTTTCCCTCAGGATCAAAGATTATGCCCTAAATATCGAAAAAAAAATTTCATCGAATTTGCCCCAAGCAAGATAGTAAAGCCTCTAAAACACAAAGTTTTATCGGATGTTTATCGAATTAGGAAAAGGAAACATTGTGAAGGAGCAAGAAAAATGGAAATGTAATCAAGAAGACAGTAGACAATGATTGACACTGCATTTAAATTTCTGAAGATCACAGTTGGCTGGAAAGGATCAAGCCGGAAGAGAGTTTCACAAGCGAAAAACTGCTTGCATAGAATTTACGGTTACATCTAATCTATTCAACTGTGAAATAATGAGACCTTGCCGCCAATCTAGTAATGCGATTAAATCCTTAAAGTCTACGTACCATAAATAACCTCTTAATTAATGTTGTTCCAAGGTTCACTCTCACCCGGGGTGGTAGCAACTGATAGGATCAAAGCTATGGGAAAATAAGGAAAACTATGAAAGCATAAAAATACCATATTATACCATTTTATATAAAAATACCACCAGTACTTATTTATAGTAAAATTACCAACAATATATCATCAACATGAAAAAAACTCTTTCATGGCGTCACTTCATATAATATCCTAAAACTTCTTAAAGAAATCAAACTGTATTCAAAAATTGAACTTCAGTAAAATTACAACATAAAGCATACCAATCACAGCCTCTAGAAATTATGGTTTGGTTTGGTAAGGTTTGTTTTGTCTATATTTCTGAGATGAGCTATTATGTACATTGTTTACATTATTCGGACTATTGTCCTCATCTTTGTCGCCATATTTATTACATCGTTTCGGCCGTTGTACGCTCCGGCCTTCTTCAGGTGGTTGGAATGTCGAACTGAACACTTTATTTCACTTACTGGGGTAGACTGTTCATGAAGTCCTTATACTTTGCGTATGTATAATTCTTGACTGTTGTAGAGGGGAATAAAACAACAATTTAAAAATCTAACTCTCAATATGTATTTATAATACGAAATAAACTATTTACAAGAAACTAAAGCATAGCGAGGAGCTCATCCGAACAATTACTATGAAAGTATTTCGAGAAATGACACAGGGAAGCAATTTATGGCGGTAATCTTGGGATCATGTTATTGAAAATGATGGAAAAATGCTACCTTGATTATACATATCAATTAAGACGAAAAAAAACATTTGTTTCTTTTCCAGTTTGAAAGGCGAATGGCATTTAGTGCCAACCAAATAAATGAAGATACTGATACTTACGGTAGAGAGACACAAGAACAAACGCTTCTGTAAGCAACGCTTTTTTTGTCCTGTCGCCCGGCATGTGTATCGTCCAACATCTGGCTCTTGGATATTTCGAATATATAATGTTAAGGTGTAATGACCGCGATTAATGAATAGCCTGAAAAAGAGGAAAAAAAAAAAAAGATTTCTATAAAAAATGTTTCGGATAAACGAAATATATCTATCATAAAAAAATAAAAATTAATTATCATATAATTTAAAAGAATTTGTAAAATTAGTATTCCATCATCATCATCCTTTTTTTCATTGTTCAAACTATTACCCTCATTTTTATTTTCACGACATTTCGACTGTTGTACAATCCTGTCTTCTTCAGGTGAAATACGCTGTTCCAGTTCCATGTGCCATGCCTTTTCTGGATATATCAGTTTAAGTTATCTCCCCTTAGTTTTTGTTTACCTTTGCTGTGGCGAGGTATTGAACTCACAACTTTTTGAATCAAGACGTCGGATTACTTCAACCAACGCTTTTATCCACTGGGCCATGTGTCCCCAAAGATTAGGCCAGCAGTGCGAGCAATGTAAATAATGTAAATAGTTACAATACCTCATCTCAGAAATATAGAAAGATCATTTTTTTTTTCAGTTAGTACATTTTGCGCCGATGTGGTCGCCTCTTCTCAATATTATAATTGTAGTTCATGGATGGTTTGGTTGAT
Source organism: Acanthosepion pharaonis (assembly GCA_903632075.3). Taxonomy (NCBI): domain Eukaryota; kingdom Metazoa; phylum Mollusca; class Cephalopoda; order Sepiida; family Sepiidae; genus Acanthosepion; species Acanthosepion pharaonis. The sequence continues at coordinate 1,898,108 of CAHIKZ030004986.1, read as the reverse complement.
TTCCTTTAGCAGCATACCAACATCTATATGGGTTATTTAATACCGAAATCTAAATATTTTATAAACATGAATTTCTATTTTGCCCCTTTCTGAAATCGTCAATTAAATTACGACAATTTAATTTTTATAAGTTAATTTTTATAATTTTAATAATATGGATAATTTAATTTTGATAATTTCGGTAATATGGATAATTTAATTTTGATCATTTTAATAATTTAATTTTGACAATTTGATTTTTATAAATTTTATACTTTTGATAATCTTTTTTTTTATAATTTAATTTTAATAATTAATTTTAATTGTGATGCTTGGTGTTTATTGCATTCAATTGATTAATTTCCTGCAATTTCTGGCAGATACAAAGAAAAATGTATGACACCTCGTCCTGAAGTAGAGATTTTTACGTTCGTCTCGTATAACATTTGAAGGGCAGGCGTCTGAATTTCTTTAAATGAAAAAAATATATTCATTATCAGTTTTGGCGACCATCTTGTTTCTTATACACTTTTAAACGTTTGAAAAATGGCTGCTATAATTGTCTTCAGGTGTTTCAAATTCTCAGATAAAGGAATTTCTCTTGAAATTTATGAGTATTTTTCATTTATGTTTAATAATTGCATTATCCAAAGCCTTACGCTCATGGCCATATGGTATTCAAATACCGGCTCTCGTACGATAACCGAAGTTAAGCAACGTTGATCCTGGTCAATACCTAATTGGGCGACCCGTTGGAATCCCAGGTTCTGTAATCTTTGGATGTGCGGGTGGTGTAATCGATAACAGCTCGAAATTGGAAAACGGACAGCCCACTTTCACTACTAGTTGGGTTCGTGGTATTCACATATTCGGGAATACCCTTGATTAAGGCATGAATCTGCATATTTTCCTCCTATTTATGGGCTAACTAGTAGAACTTGTATCAGTATATTATCTACAAAATATTCTTACAATCCAAAAATATTTTCTGCCTCTAACTTATCTGCAAAGGGTTGATAAACCGTAATAAATAAATCATTCAATCATAATCAATATGAAAAACCATTTGATAAGGTACGGCATGAAGAACTACTTGAACTGCTAGGAAAACTTTATCGGAACAGAGAACCTCTTTCACTTACACTCTACTTTGATTGGCTTGTATTTGGATGAATAATAGATCAGTCAAATGTGTGATTAAATTGTCGGAATTTCTCAGATGAAATATTGTCATCACTAAGCTCTTAGCTTGCTTTATATATATATATATATAATGTGATAGCGTTTTTATGACAACGACAAATCGTTTTATGTTCTACGACCGTTCAGTAAGCTGCAAAGAAGATAAATAAATTAAAAGCAACTCATGGTATTTGAACACGAATTCCATATCTCTGGTAACGGGTCTTACATGGGCGATGCATTACCGACTTTGCTACAAAGAACGTTTAACAGTTAAATTCTAATTAATACATTCTTTTCTTCCCTATTTATTGTTCATTTCAAATACACACTGCTTATCTAACGCAAACACAAACACGACATGCGTATCGCAATTTTATTATTATTTATTCGGTCAAGCTAGATCGAATATTGATGAGTCTATCACACCAGCCATCACGATCTCGCATCAAGGCCGGAAGGTTATTAGGGTGGCATTCTGTGTCAATGTAGGTGGTTGCTGGGCGACTAACATGCCCTGTTCCATGGCTACGTGTCCAGAGCTGTAGATCACTTGTGCATTCTTGTTTTGCTCGCCTGATAAGCGCATTCGACGTTACCACAGGACTGTAGAAATATAGATGCGGCTATGTTAGGTATGGCTCTCAGCATCCAAGTGTAGGTTTCATCAAGCTTAAGATCCCTCGCAAGTTCTTATTTTTCCCGCTAGAAGTTTCCTGCAAAGCGCATTCGGTAAGACTGTAGAAATATCAGGGATGGTTCCACAGAGCTGGGATTTTGGTTCGATGTTGTCTTCAAGTGATGTTACGTATGGCTCTCAGCATCCAAGAGTAGGTTTCATCAATCTTAGCCTCAAGGATTTTAGTTTATGTCCAAGCACAGGCAGCATATATTAAAACCGCCTCTACAGTGGCGCCAAAGAAGCTCCGTTTGAGGTTGTCTTTTGGATCAGATTTCCAGATTACATTCATTATATTCAACGTGGCCAACTCTTCAGCTATGTACGTTTTCATATCCTTTTTTCGCTTCCAAAATATGTAAGTATTTCGACATATTTTATTGATTCTCATGAAACACTTTATTATTGAGTTTTGCTGGTCCAAGCTTATGAATTCAGTTTTAGAGACATTGATATAGAGTCCAAGATAAAGGATCATCTGGTCATACATTTGATAAAGAGAAGAAAAAAAATGTTAGATTTAAAGTAATTTGGACAAACTGTGTAAACAAACAATAAGGGTTAAATCGAATAAGGAGGAATGCATCTATATAGATATATTTCAATTCCGCCTGTTGACATGTGCTTGAAGTTACATTCTTACTATCCTAGCATATAACTATGTACTTCGGCACCTCGGCGTGGTGTAATGGTTAACAAGCTTGTCTCGCTAGAACAATTACAACTGAGTAGTGAGTTCAATCCTCTCTGGGTACCCCTTACTTTCGGCCTTATGCCACATCTGAGCTACGCTTGGAAAATCATTTGGACACTTCGACGTGGTGTAATGGTTAGAAAGCTTGTCCTGCTAGATCAATTACGACTGAGTAGTGAGTTCGATCCTCACTGGGTACCCCATACATTCGGCCTTGTGCCACAACTAAGCCGGGCTTAGAAAATAAAGGGCACCTCGGCGTGGTGTAATGGTTAGCAAGCTTGTCTCGCTAGAACATATTACGATTGAGTAGTGAGTTCAATCCTTGTGCCACATCTAAGTAGCGCTTAGAAAATCACTGTAAATATGGACTTTGGCATGTCAGCGCGATGGAATGGGTAGCAAGTTTGTCTCGCTGAGGCAGTTACGACTAAATAGTGAGTTTAATCATCACTGGGTGCCCCATGCATTCGGCCTTGTGCCACATCTAAGCTACACCTCGAAAATTAATATAACTATGGACTTGTCACAATTCCATGTGTATTAAAAACATCATCATGTAACTCGCCTCGCTTGAAATGAACTCAACCGACTGTGCGACTGAGAAGGAGTAAAGTGCCGTCCGTGGAAAAAGTTCTTCCAAGAATACGAATCCAAAGTTCATTGGAGTCCCATTGCTTATTTTTACTTTCTTTTTTTTTCTTTTATCATCAGGTTGAGAACTGAGAAACAGCTGTGTATATAGTATATACACCTTAGTATCTCCAGTATATATCTATCTATCTATCTATCTATCTATCTATCTATATATATATATATATATATATATATATATATATACATACACACAACTTAGTATCTCCAGTAGTTTGTAACACATCATTTATCATCTCTCAGTTGCGTTTCTGTCTTTGAGCACTCAGGGGCGACTCGGTCAAGTGACAGAGTCGCAACTGATGAAAAATTATACTGAGATGCCCAGCCCTGAGGAACAGCTGCCCGAAGCCACACCCTATCATTGCAGCGCAACCGACGGTTGAGGTTGCTGTGGGAAATTTCTTTTCCAAGCCCGGATGCACGCGCTTGGATCCGCACCTTTAAAAAAATACCTTGCGTCAAAAACTAGTCTTAGTGGGGAAACAGAGTAAATGCCTAGTATATACTGATTTATTATTCATCCAAATACAAGCCAATCAATGTAGAGTGTAACTGAAAGAGGTTCTCTGTTCTGATAAAGTTTTCCTAGCAGTTCAAGTAGTTCTTCACGCCGTACCTTATCAAATGGTTTTTCATATTGATTATGATTGAATGATTTATTTATTACGGTTTATCAACGCTTTGCAGATTAGTTAGAGGCAGAAAATAGATAGTTCATATAATTCACAGGCACTAAGAATATTAACGAGAGAAATGATCTGGCACTACAAAGAGAGCCAACTTTCTTAGCAACAGACCAAGCAGTCGTTGCAATAGAACCATTCCTCTTCATGACAGTAGAAAACGTGAGCCCAAGAGGGCGCAAATTTGTTGCTCTCCTCGAATTTAGCCTCAACAATCCTGATGAAAGAAATGGTTTTCTATTTAGATTAAATGAAAGCGGTTTCGTCTTGGAGGCGTTAAAATTAATTTACAAGGTGTTAAATGTAATGTCAATCGACATCTTCTGATGCCTTGATCTTGATCCCCGTCCTTCTCTCTATCCTTTTTCCAAACACTCCTCTTTACTCTTAATCTCACTCTCTGTAACCCTTTGCATGCTAGTGGCACTTCCTCCTTGCTTGGGGTGATTTGCCTAAAAAAAAAATAATTGTTTAATTTACTGATTAGAGGTACTTTTCCAGAGCAAGTTACCAGTTTTACTTTGTCAGAGACGTATAATATTTTTCTTGGACTTGCTACCAAGACGGGAGTAAATAATTGAGTCATCAGTACCAAGAACTAGTAAGGAACTGATGATATAAACAAATGTCGCTGACATAAGAGACAGCGTAGGCATAAGGATAGAGCCCTGGGAGGGGGCACCGACATTACTGTGAAATGATCTAGAAGTGAGTACATTCAACACGACTTTCATTACATGATTTGTTAATAAAATACTTAGTCAATAATCAAAAAAACGAAGGAGGAAATTACACCATCGCCTGTAATAATTGTCACAACAAATACATAGGAGAAACATCAAGGAATCTAAATAAAGATTATATGAACACAAAAGAGACATTTTACAAAATAACATGTTAAACACGTTGGTTGACCACAGTAACGAGACTGACCACAATTTTCACATAAAAAATTCTTCTCTGATCAAAGGAGGAAATAATTTACTACGACGTAAATGTCTAGACTCTAGATATTTACGTCGTAGTAAATTATTGTAGACGCTAGAGAATGCCTTAATCGCCAGATCATCTGCAGTAAATCTGCGCCCTGACTCTTACAACATTTCACGATTCCTGGTAGATCTTCTAATATCACAATGTGGAATATCTACTTACAAAAGTGTTGAAAAGAAAAAGACTCTAAAGAAATTCGTCTAGTTAAAAGCAAAATCTAAAATTCCCAGCATCCCTTTGTTGTGCGCATGCGTAGTCCTACCAACATAACAAATTTAATCTGATGAAGTCCTGAAGAACGAAACGCGTTACAAGCAAATTTTTCCCGCTTTATCATACATTTTTCCCCGTACTGTTCTTGATATATATATATATATATATATATATATATATATATATATATATATATCTCGTGATTTGTTAAGAATGATTTAATTGGCAAGTATTCTTCAAGAGACATCATTTACGTAACTAGCCTTGCTGGAAATGAGACAAACCAGTCGGTATTTTAGCAGTACTTTAGTTATTTTTTTTTTACCAATTTCTTTTTCGATAAAAGAAATCACTATATTTCTTTACGGATAGTATACCAGAAGATGTCTAGAGAATCGGTCCGTTGAAGCGTTGTAGCATCAAGAAAGTCAGCACAAAGAATGAGTTAAAGAATTGTCTGACCCTTGAAATCGTATAAATATATATGTTGCAAGAAATAAAATCAGAGATAAAAGTTTATTCTTGAACGGAGCCAGATTTTGAGTTTATCATACGAGGAAACCAAGCTAAAAAAAAAGAGAAGATTAATTGCTAATTTCGATAGCAAAATAATGGAAAGAATCAATCAAATACAAATAACCAGTTCGAGAAGAAAGAATGGAGTAAACCTATAATCTTTTTAAATAGCGTCTGACCTTGCGAGCCTTAAAATGATTGTGAAAATTTACTTTTCAGCGTGAAAACTGTAGCCGTAAACTGAATAAAGCTCAACCCCCAAATTAGTCTTCTAGCATAATTAGTAAAATTTTGCAAAATTATTCGTATAGAAAGAAAAATAAAATATCTTCTTCGCCTTTTTTCGAAGAGTCCACCAGATATCTGTCACCTTTCTTTTTTGGTTTACAAAAGATCATAGACAAAAAAAAAAAAAAATAAATAAATAAAAAAACCGGCAAGTTTAAAGAAGGCTATAATAAAAAGGAAAATGTCACTATATTACAATGACATTATCAGAAAGCAGACAAGTATTAGCAGGGTCAAGAAAAGTTAAAATTTTTGAGAAAATTACACTATTCTATCTGTCTGACCTAGAGCTGTTTTTTTTCCCTTCATTTTGTGGGGAATAGACGATCGAATTAATACTTAGTTAAGAGCCACCTTCTTGAAGACTGATGACAAACTAAATTGAATATACCATTACTTGTACAGTAGAGATGTAAATGCAGAATTCGTAGAATGACTTGTAGTTTTATATTTGAAGATGTGCAAAGAGCTACGGACTCAATAAAATACGACTCAAGTTTTCAATAAAAAAACAAAAACACACAATTCTATCGGATATTGGAACTCTAATTAGTCAATCAATGAATCGATTAATTAATCGATAAAAACCTTGAAGCGTCTTGGAAGTGAACAAATACACTTAAGATGAATCGAACAGATTCATCAAAAAAAAATACAGTCGCATGCAGGTTCTTGAAGATATAGGAGAAGCTGGTAATAATGTCGCATATTCTATGGTCGAAAATTTATATTATTTTATTTATTTCCTTTTTTTTCAAAAACACATAAAAAGACATGGGGTAAGAATGGTATTTTCGCTACATTAAATACGCAAGAATTTAGGAACTAATTTGATAGATTCCGAATTTTTATTGACCAGTTTCATCGTATATATATAAAACACATTCTCTCTCTCTCTCTCTCTCTCTCTCTATATATATATATATATATATATATATATATATATATAATAAATCCTAATGAACGAGGTACTACCGACCTAGGATCATCAGGGTCAACTTTTGCCCTACTTAGCGTATTGAGCACTCTAGGTTTTAACTTATTACTTACTGCTTTTTTTCTTTATAACAGAAATTTAAGACACAGGACGATTTCTTTCGCCTTGTTTGGAGGTTTCTGGTTCTTTCTCTTTTTCCAAACTTTTCCTTGGGAGCCAATTTTTTTGAAAATTGTGATGTCCAGGTTTTTTTTCCACCACCGAATTTAAATAGAATTATAATATATATATATATATATATATATATATATATATATATATATATTTATTTTGGATAGATGTGAGTTTGTGACCCTGGGTTTCACGCTTTAGCGATCATCAGACAAACTGATTAATTTTTTAAAATTTGGGTTTATGTAGATTGCGTGTATTGGTGTTATTATGGAAGTGGTGGGGAAACTTCGTCGCTTATGTCATTCATCGTACATTAATCAGTTTGTCTGACGATCGCTAAAGCGTGAAACCCAGGGTCACAAACTCACATCTATCCAACCAAATATGTTAGCTCTATCTCTGATATTGAACGCTTTCTAATAAGTACCACGCATATAATATATAAATAATTTTATATATGTATATATATATATATATGTATATATATATATATATATATATATATATATATATATATATATATATATATATATTTATTTATACTTTTTTACACATATATATATATATATATATATGTATGCGCGCGTGTGTGTGTGTGTGTGTGCAGGACTCTCCCGTTGTTTTCAACGTATGAGGATCAGACAGTTCAGTTCTTAGAACCAACAGCCCGCCTAGCCGTATATAACATTTGCTTATAGTGGTGAATGATTGTGCAGAACCAACCAGACTTTTTTGAAGGCCCGAATATAGAAAACTGGAACACAATATGCCACAAGGTCCCCAAACGACCCTCTCCTCCTGTCCTGATGCGGCATTCACCCTGGGCGGATTGAGCCGGCTTCTTCCTGTTATGAGAAGATGATTCTTGGGATAAATTACAGAAGTAGGGTACCCAGGCCTACTCGGATAACGTTCTTGCTTGCCGCGGGTCCCCACAGACGCAGAGACAGGAACGACCCGAAGCCGCCGGTTACCGATGCAGACGCTCCTTGATTTTCACCAGAGCCCTTGTTAGCCGGCGTGTGTGTCAGACCTGTCCGCCTTTGGGGTGGCCCTACCAGGAACGAAGTTCCGGACGGCATAGCTCTGACACTACCGTTTACACCCCCTCCACCGACTGTGAGGTAGGGGTTGGACTTTGAGGCTTTACAGTACCAGGTGTTCCCAAGCGGTCCCCCATCTAAGTACTGACCTGGCTCTTACGATGCTTAACTTACGGTCAAATCACGCTGAAACACCGGTTCTCGTTCGATCACCGAAGTTAAACGACCCTCTGCAGATTATGAATTAAGAGTTGTCCTTCTCCTAGACCTTTCACCACCCACGGCCATGGGGACCAGTCTGTCCTTTTATTTACCCATATCTGGTGGGAAGTAGAGATGGATTTATACATTTCCTAGGGTATTAACAGATAAGTGAATGTAATGAACTCGAATAGATTTCTGAATCCGAACCGCTATTCATCACCCCATAGTGCCTCTATCTCTCTATATATATATATATATATATATATATATATATATATATATATATATATATATATATATATATATATATATTGATTTATTATTTATTACACCGTTACAATTTTGTCACTAAAAAGGATATGTTTATTGGACGCCCATATTGGAGAAGATGCTCTGTTTATTTTTTAGGCAGTATATTCAATTTCGTCTACTGCACTGAATATTGGAGAAATCTTATTACGTAAAAACATGCACCGTCTGGCAGGATTTGAAAATGCGTCCCTCTTTTTAGAAAATTAATTGATTTAAAATATGTTTTTTTCGCTTTCACTATACACTAGACAAATTTTTTTTCTATTTGTATATTTAAAGGTTAGAATACTTTTTTATTTAACTACGATTTGAAATATTTTTACTTTTAATTTTTAATATATACTATATTTCTTTTAAGAACAATTAAATGTAATTAGAATCACTTACAGTATGTAGAATTATTTTCACATCAAGTATAAGTATGTAAATTATCAGGTTACGATTTTTTTTTATAGAAAAAAATGCCGTAAGAATTTTTGCTGTTAACAATAAAGTTTAAAAAAAAATCACGACGATATCCTTTTAACGGATGATAGACTTCATTGAAAAATACCCCCTACCAAAACGTAACTAATAACTGATACATCAAAATACAGATATAATGAACACGCAGACACTCCTAGTCTAGTGAAAGTCGAATTTATCTGTAACCTTGGAAACATGAATTATGATTTTAGCTGTGTCTTTAAAACCCAGTAATTTTAAAAGTTACTCCAAAAATCGCTTGAGGATGAAATGGAACTAATGTCTTTAATTTAATTACAAAATTAAATTCGGAGCTTTTAGCTTCCATTTTTGAAACATGGTTAGAACTGTGTAGCGAAAAAAAACCATATTATTTATATTTACACATGCTCTATCTCTGATATTGAGCACTTTATCCCATAAATATAGCACACCTTAAGACTATATTTCTTCATATATATATATATATATATATATATATATATATATATATATATATATATATATTAGTGAATAAAAATGAAAAAAAAAAAAAAAAAAACTCCAGCGTTTCATTCCAGGGAAAAAAAAACTATTCAGACTAATAACATTTTTATTGATGGAATCGGTTTTATATATGAAACTAGGGACTCATCTATGAATTTAAAATTTGCGCGCATGTATTGCTTGGAAAACGTATGATATTACTATTCTAAGCTCCTCCTAACTTCCATATGTTTGTTTTACGGACACTTCCTTTGTAGCTTCCATTCGATCTCTCCCTCTTTTTATCTAAGTGTACAGGAGAGCCAATACATTTCTTCCCCTTCTCTTTCTCTCTCTTTCTCTCTCTTTCTCTCTCTCTCACACACACACACACATATGTACACAGAGACAAATACATACATCTATACACGCATGTATACAGAGACTGTGATAATTTGCATTTTTTACATAATATATATATATATATACTAGCAGCATGGGCCTACGTTGCCTGTGCTTGATTCAAAAATCGTACGACTCATACAGCAATTGCTATCACTTGACTTAAAATATTTTTTGCCCTTCCTTGCCTTTTAAAGGATTGCCCTTGCCGTGCTGATGTTGCTACATGCGCTTATTTCTTGCCTATCTCGCACAGCGAATTTTTTTCTAAGCTCTATACTAAACATTAAATCTGTTACGAAAAAGAATCAAACAAAATGGACACAAAACGATCAGCTTTAAAAAAGGACTCGTAACTGGAAAAAACTGAATGAAAAAAAAGAATGTTAACAACAAATACTTTTCACACCCAACCCAGTTCTGCGGAATCAGAATCAACGTTGAGTTTAAGCAAGCGCATGAGCCAATTGGATGCCAGTGCCATGCAGATTTAAATTTTTCCCACTTGTGACGAATGAAGCTATCGATATTTTTGCATGCTAGCATGTTAGTTAACATTCGTGTCGATCAGCTGTTGGCTCACACGCTGGCTAATAGAATCTTCCCCTGCCTATTCGTGGCAGCCAGACTATAGGCTCTCACTCTGGCCAGTAAAAAATGGCCGCAAACTACATGAAAACTGACGTGTATACGAAAATATCGATTATTTCCACTATCGATGG
>CAHIKZ030004986.1:1830000-1885000 GCA_903632075.3 Acanthosepion pharaonis | reverse complement strand
TTATTTAACGTTACGAGAACGTTAATAAACGTTAATGTCCTCATCTGCTTTGGCGAGATTCATTTGATTTCGTCTTTAAAAAAAAGCACCACTTTCAGAAAATGCTGATACAATGTTCCTTCCTCATCTGCACTCAACAACGATATTACATGTCAGCTGAAAGCTTGGGCCAACACAAAATGAATTTTGGGCAGTTTCTTCACAGAAAACAATCACAACTGAGAAAGGATATTCTTACATTAGAAAGAACATTACATATAAAAATCAGAAAATGTCTGTTGTTTTTAAGAAGTTTCAATACATACATACATACATACATACATACATACATACATACATATATATATATATATATATATGGATTGAAACTATATATATATATATACATATATATGTATATAGGGGGGTTGTGTGTGTGTGTGTGTGTATGTGTCTTTCACCATAGACGGAGACACCATCTTCTTCGATATCAAATAATTAGTCCTTCCAGGTGGTAACACCCTTGCATATCCTCTCTATGTTATCACCCTTGACTAATTATTGAGAGCTTCATTCGATAAGCATCATCATCTCAGTTTTAATTTATCACCAACAGTTGACCGATATTGACTATGTACTAGCTATCGCTAAAGAGACTATTACCAATGACACAGTTTTCCTATATAATCTCGAAAATACTGCCAATGGTGTTAGACTCTATGTCAGTGCTTGTAAAACTCAATTCCTAAGCTTCAACCAGCAGGGCTCAATATCAATTGTCCAGGTCAGTCAGTTATGTGCCATACGGGATACACGCTTAAGCGATCGCGTATCTTTCGATACATGACTAACAAGACAGATTTTCCCCTACAGTAGGTTGTCATTTCATTCTGCGGTAGATCAGTTGTCCTCCAAGGCTAAGATCTCGGTCTATCCTGCTATTTACTCATAGGTGGGGGGAGAAGAATAGGATGTATACCGTTCCCAAGGGTATTAGCGCGTAAATGAATGTAATTTGTTCGATTCTGATTCTTCAAACCGAGCCGCTATCCATTACCCCACCGTCAAATCTGGTAAATTCTTATATACCTAGGAAGCGAAATAAATTCTTCTAAAGCCTGTGCTGTTTTGGATAAAATGGATGTAATCTTGAAATCTGATCTTCCAGACGACCTCAAACAGAGATTCTTTTACGCCACTGTAGAGGCGGTTTTTAATGTATGGTATCCACTGATTGGACATTAAATAAAACCCTTGAGTTTAAGTTTGATAGAACCTACACTCGGATGCTGAGAACCTTACGTAAAACGCAAGCAAAATCAATAGCTCTATGGAACCATCTTTGATATTTCTACAGTCTTACAGAATGTGCTTTGCAGGACAATAATGGCGAGCAAAACAAGAACTTGCGAAGGATCTACTGCTCCGGGCCCCTAAGGCTGGACCTAGACGGGTTAATATCTCAGAAACCACCTACATTGGCCGACTATGTTATGACACAGAATGACGCCCTAATGATCTCCCGACCCTCATTCAGGACAGTGATGTTTGTCGTGTTAGACTCATGAATACCCGTGTTAGCTCGACTGAAAAAATTATAATATATTTACAATACAGTGACTAATTGTAATATATTGCTGCTAGGCTCAAATAAGACGACGAACACATATATAAAAATATATATAAATATCTTTAATGCTCGAGTTGTGGCGTATGCGTAAAATGAGGGGGACTCAAAGGTTAGGACTGCGCACACAGAAATTGATAGAGTCACATATTCTGTGAACCTCTAGCCAGAATCTCTGTCCAGATCAAGATTCGGACCGGTTAAATAACATTTGGACACCTACACTACTTCACTAGGCTACGACTTCTTCCAGTATGTCACGTGGCCACGCCACTTCCGGCATGCTCCCAAGCAAGCATGTGCACCCTGTTTATTTTAGCCACCGGATGCATTTCCCGTTTATGCTATCACCAGTTCTGATTTTTACTTACACACTGATGCAGCGGAAGTAAGGCCAAAGGTCTTACTTACGTCAGCGAATATCCAACTTAATCTTCGAGTTACAATTCAATGCACTATATAAATTACTGTAAATATCTCAAAGAAAAGAAGCAGGAATTTACAGTATTTATTTATCACATAAATAAAATGAATAAATGAAAGTTTTATCTACATCAGATGATTAATAATATTCTTATTGGGGAAAAACATTAACTGGCAGTCTACAATATGAGAGAGCGTACTTTCAATACTGTGTAAAGTAAAATTCAAAACAAACCTAATCAATGGACAAACGAATTAAGTGAGGAATCGAACAGGCAGCAAAGACAGGAAAAAGGAAAGAAAGAAAAGTCTATTGCAATCGAAGAAAATCTGCCGGAAATAAATATTGGTCTGGGATGAGACGGAGTCTTCCGTGACACGTAAGCCGCGTTTTTGATTCCCGGAGATCCGATAATCGGTGGAACTGCCAGACGCCCAGTCTCTGACGACTAAGCCGAGAACCAAGAACAAAGAACCAGAAATTAGCCGACAGACAAATGGAGCGCTGAGGAATTCAAAGTAAATTTAAGCGGCGTTTTTCTCGAAGAATTTATTGAACGTTTAATTCTACGGGCAAAAATCATACTTTTAGAACAGTATGAGCTTTAGCGAAATTTAAAACATACATATATATAATGCGCAATAATTAACGGTGATGTCTTCATGTTTGTTTCTTTTCCCTTAATAAAATTGTGCGATAGTTTGCGCAGTGAGATACTTATGTTGAAGACCGTAGATTTGAATGTTGTATTTACTTATTTTTATCAGTGCTTCCTCGCGTATAAAAGAATCAATGTTTTAGTTAGGTACATGAAGATATTGACCGAATATTCTTGGTCTAATGATTTCGGCCATAGTCGAGCACATTATCAATATGCATTACTTTGGGCTTTTTGTTTTGTTTTGTTTTGCTTGACCGCATATTAATATTTTCCAGGTTATTTAACGCTGAATTGTGCTGCTTTGATAAATGAAATAAAACACAAATCAGCTAGGGAGGCATTAGTGCAGTTTGGACAAGATCCAAAAATAGATATAAGTTCAGTTTGCGCGCAAGTTAAAATGATAGTCCGGTTTGCGCGAGAGACGGACAAAGTAGAACGAGATCAGGTTTGAACGAGAGTTTACGAGAGTCGGAAATGTAGAATTTAGTTCCGGTTTGCACGAGAAACGGACACAATAGAACGAGATCGAGTTTGCACGAGAGCTTACGAGCGTCGGAAAGGTTTGCACGAGAGTCAAGACAGTAAACAGAAATTCTGTTTACACGATGCTCAGATAGAATTGATTACTTTGTTCATAAAGGTATCTATAGTTATGTTTTCTCCCATAGGTTGAAAGGTAGATATAGGTCAATTTTATATAAGAGACTAAAATAAAAGTATCCACTCAAAAGTTGGCGTATTTGGGAAGGATCTTATCACAAGACAGGCGATGCAGAGAGCGTATAACTAACCCCAAACGGCACGGCTAAATATCAAGATAATAGGTTTTAAAATATAAGACTTTGAATTGATTTAAGTATTTAATTCTTATATTGGACATAAATTAAGGAAATTAAAAAGAATCACATTCATTGTATTCGTTTATTTAAAAAAAATATATCTACTTAATGTTTAGAATCCTCGAGATAATTGCCCGTAAATTTGAAGTCACAATATATATATATATATATATATATACATATATATATGAGTGTGTGTGTGTTTTCTGGGGCAATTAACTATAGTCATGGAACCTTAAGAGTGGCTCTTTCTCAATTATATAATTAATATTTGCTCTGGTTTTACATTAAGCTCTCGTGGTCACATTCTCCTTGGAATTATCCACACGGATTGCCAAACCATTCATTACCTTACTATATATATATATATATATATATATATATATATATATATATATATATATATATATATATGTGTGTGTGTGTGTGTGTGTGTGTGTGTGTGTGTGTGAATAAATATAGAAAGGAAATTTTATTTTAACCGACAGGTTACCGAGGGATCAAAGCATTTGCTAAGTTAAGATAACTTTTCTTTTTCTTTATTCATATTGCTTTTTTGTATATTTTTTATGTGAAATTTTACACACACACACACACACACACACACACACACATATATATATATATATATATATATATATATATAGATTATGTGAGCGAGCGGCGCTAAGTTGAGTCTGATTTGTAATCTCTTCGTTACCGAGGCCAATTGGAACAGTTGGTATGATGTTCGCTTGACAACCTAACTGTCAGGGTTTCAATTCTCGGTAGTGGATGCGCACTGCTGCTGAGTGCCAAATATAGGACGAAACGACCGTCCAGTGCATTCTGTTGACGTTTCTATCATACTCGATGAAATATATATATATATATATATATGTGTGTGTGTATTACTCACGTATCATGCAACATTTGAAGACCTGATTTTGAGCACTTTTTTAAGTAGTGAATTCTACGGTGCTTTTTTACTCCTTCTCTTCGTTCTCTCATATATATGAGGATCCGGGCTCTTAAATTATAAGTGTTTTTTTATCAATAGATGTTTGTTTTTTGTTGTATTTGTATTGCTTCGAGGATCATAAGACGTTTTTTACTGTCTTATTTTGTTAATACTTTGTTATTGCTTCTGTGAAAATGCCTAAGAATCATTTCACTCGCGACGAAACTCCCAGTTTGTCTCTACCTACCTAATGATAACTTAAGAAATTTGAAAACTTGGACCATATTCCTTCCGAAAGAAACTAATTATGATAACATATATATATATATATATATATATATATATATATATATATATATATATATATATATAGAGAGAGAGAGAGAGAGAGAGAGAGAGAGAGAGAGAGAGAGAAATATGCATGTTTCATTAAAAACGACAGACAAGGTACTACGGTTAAGCTTTTTATTTAATTTTTCTTGTGTTCTGACAAGAGCTTTCTTTTCTGGACAAAGGGTGTGTAAGTCCAAATGTTTTATATTTCCGAGCGCTTTCGGCTATACCTTAAGCCATTATCAACGATGATACGATTTTTTAGATCAATTCAGTGTGTGCGTTCTGTGTATGTCTTAGTGTGTGGTAGGGATGTTTTTAATTTCCGAATACGGTTAGCACATTGTGGCCTTGTTCGTAATTAATATTGTTAAGAGTTGGCTTTTCTTTTTTATTATTAAAGCTTTCATTATTTTTAGTCTTTTTTTGCAGATGGATGCAGTTAATATATTTGTGTTTTCTACTAGTATGTTCCTAATGGAGTCGGGTAAATTTGTGTGTGCATAAAGGAAGGATTGTTGCCTAAATATGCAACTATATATATTCATGCACGTTTCATTAAATAATATAGACAAGTGTTGTCTATTTATTTTATGTAAATTTTTTTCGTAACGTCTGATAAGTTTAATAACATTATCGTTGAACAAAGAAAGAAATTCACAATATTGACCCATATTTTTTTAAATACAATCTTAGCTTTCGGCATACATAAACCATTATATATATATATATATATATACCAAAGGGAAAAAAAGATATAAAAAAGGAAGAACAAAGAACATGTACGTTAGCCGAAAATAATCGTCCAGCATGCAAGTCCAGTGGCCAACGAAAAAAAAAACCCCGAAACGAGTAGGCAAAACAACTAAATAAAGGGATCAATACAATGAGTAGAGCAGAACTAGTCAAGCCTAGAGAGACAGGCCTTCCTTGACGATCCATTTAGGTGAAACCTCGATAGGTTTGTCTGGCACTCTAGGTTTAACTATATATATATATATATATATATATATATATATATATATATATATATATATATATATATATATATATTTATTTGTTTAAAGGTTTTTTTAAATGGTTAGTCATAGTAGATGATCTGTTTTATTTATTTTTCTTATTAAACAGTATATTTATTTATTTACGTCTACCAGCCTGAATATTTCGAGAAAACTTTTTAGCCTCCTCCGATTCTAGCTCGGACCGTGTCGGCTGTTTTCGGGGAGACATTTATATCAGCCGCTACGCCTAGGTCATTCGATCGATCGATATTTTTTCTTCTGTGCTCCGTGTCCTTTCAGGGCGTTAGCGTCAATCTGATTGATGAGATAATTATTATTTTCTTTTTCACTACTAACTTGAGAAGTCAATGGAAGATGGTACTTTGAATTAAAAGAAAATAATGCTTTTAGAACTTTAACTAATCTGAAATTCATATATATATATATATATATATATATATATATATATATATATATATATATATATGTGTGTGTGTGTGTGTGTGTGTGTGTGTGCAAATATATAGAAAATAGGAAAAAACTCGTTAGGTAAATAATCCGAAGTTCTTAAGTATTTTTATTTTAAAAACAGTGCTCGATACAAAAGTAGAACATAAATATAATTATTTATTTAAAAATATGATTACTTCGCTACATATGAGTTCTCATGTTTCAAAAAACAAGAGCCGAAAACTTCTATATAATTATAGAATTAAATTGAACTAAAATACCAAGGTCTGTTTCATTTTTAAAAATTTCGCTTGAAGATGAAACGGAGCTTGGTATTTTAATTCAATTAAATTCTAATTATTATATTGAAATTTTCAGCTCATTTTTTGAAACATGAGAACTCTTACGTAGCGGAGGAATCATATTTTTAAATAAATAAATAATTATATATATATATATATATATATATATATATATATATATATATATCAAGTGTAATCTTAACAAAATTACATATGCAGATGGCATGGTGTTGATAGCAGTCACAGAGACAAAATTACAAGAACTTCTACAGAAAGTAGCAAAGGAAAGAGAGAAGAAAGGACTAATTATCCATTGAAATGAGACAGGATGTATGATTGTTGTTTAAAAAAATCATAAATTGGAAATACCAAAATCAAACAAGTACAGCAATTTAAATATCCAAGACGCATCACAAAAATCCGAAAACGTGTCGGTATAGCGAAAGATGCCCCCAAAAGCTAAGTAAGGTATTAAGAATCGCGAAAATTTCGTTAGAAATTGTGCTCATATGACACTGAATGCTGCGCAATCGCCTCACAGATGAAGAAGAGACTTGTAGTAAGAAACATGTGGTTCTACAGAAAGATGCTGAGAATGCCATGAACTGAACATGTGAACAACGACGAAGTTTTAGAGAATATTGAAAACAAAAAGGAGATTTATAGTTAGATAGTTGAAACCTCTAGGGTAGATAATGATAAAAGAGGGCTTCTAAAATTAGATAACCCCAGGACAGATTGAAGGTAAGAGACAGACAATGCATAACATACCTAACGAGATTGTGTTCTTGCATCTGAGATTCGTAACGCGGAAAGATAAATTAACACGCATAATATAAAATGAAGGCCATACGGAATAGAGAAAACAATGTGTTTCCTACTCAACTAATTTAAGTGAATGGGTGGCGGTGTCCAGGTAAAACTAGGATTGGGAAATATGCAGCTGACACATTGTTGATACCAAACACAAAAAGGAAAAATACAGGAACTCCTACAGAAGGTCGTAAGGGAAAGCCTGAAGAAAGGAACATGGTTCATAGAAGAAGAACACCTGCCATTTCAGCTCCTGATGCAAAAATTGATTGGAAGTACACACACAGAAAAAGAAAGGTAGTGTGAGTCCAATAGGTTCACTAGGCAAAACAAATCCACACTTCTTGCCTCAATCTCCAATACGCCACTCACCGTCCCGCCCGAAAAGCTGAATGAGCATACCATGTTTTTATACACCTCACCCAGCCAATACTCAGCCAATGAGCGCCCAGAAGCAGCCAATAAAATTGCCTACAAGCGACACCACCACCTCCATCAGCACGATTTACCGTCCGTCCGAAACTCGTCGATTCGCCGTCCCCACACTCCCTTGCAAAACATACACGCTGAGGTAAATCACTGCTAAAATAAACTACATCCGGCAGCAAGGCCTTTGATCGGGAGATTGGAGTTTTTGAGGGAAGTGAAACCACTTCTTAAATGCTGTTGTTCCTATTCCACCCTGACCTGGGTGGCAGCACCGGTTAGGGTCCCAGCAATGGGCCAATAGTGATCCCACCAAACAAAACATTATGAAAGTACAAAAAACACGTTTTTATAGTAAGATACCATCAATACCCTTTTATATAAAAAAATTACCAACAATACTTATTTATAGTAGTGTTACCAACATGAAAGAACACTTTCATGATATTAATCCATATAATATTCTATAATTTCTTAAATCAAACTGTATTCCAAAATATAACTTATAAATAAAACTTCATAAGCAGAATGACATATATAAATGTTGGAAAAATTGGTTGGAAGCACACACAAGAAAAGAAAGGTTGTATGAGTCTTATAGGTTCACTAGGCAAAACAAATTCACACTTCTTGCTTCATACAACAATACACCACTCTGCGTCCGGCACACAAAAAACCCTGTTAAATGAACGTACCATGTTTTTATGTACCTGACCGAGCCAGCATTCAGCCAATCAGCGCCCAGATCCAGCCAATAAAAATAGCTACAAGCAACACCACCATCTCCATCAGCACGAAGTGCTGTCCGATTCACTGTCCGTCTGAAGCTCGTCGATTTGCCGTCTCCACACTCACTTGCAAGACATACATGCAACTCTGACCCTTTTGGGTCACCGAGGTAAGTCATTTGAAATCATTCCTTATTACCTTTGCAGAATTTGAATGATTGATTTGGTTTTTTATGTCTTATCAACCCTTTGTATGTTATTTAACATATTTCACATTGGAAGAATATTATTTTTTGCCAATGAATATTATATTAACATTTTTTGCGGAGTAGCAATGATGAGGAGACATAAACCTATACCTTTCCTAAGGGTATTTGCGCGTAAGTAAATGTAACGTATTCAACTGGAATTCGAACTCGGCTCTCCGATTTCTTCTTCGTGCCGCTATCTATTCCACCATCCGCACATCAACACTTGTACAGAAAAAAAATCCTATTTCGATGTAACTTTCTAACAGCTCCAGTGTTCCCTGTTGCCTTTTCGCTTTCAAAGTTTGAATTTTCAGTAAATTTGCAATAATATCACTAAATACAAGTTTCCATCGAAACCCCGTCCGGGGTATGACGACAAACTACATCCGCGTCCTGGGTAAGACGATAAACTACATCCGCGTCCTGGTTAAGAAGATAAACTACATCCAAAAGCCATCCTGAGTATTATGATAAACTACAGCCGCATCCTAGGTAAGACGATAAATTACATCCGACTGCAAAGCCTCTGATCAGGAGGTTTTGACGAGCGTGGAATCACCTCTTAATTACTGGTGTTCCCAGGCCCACCCTAACTTTGTGTGGTAGCAGGTGTTAGGGTTCCATCTATGGGCAAATATTTAACCTCCAAACTGGTTTCAAAACACTATGAAAGTGTAAGAATAGCCATTTATACCAGTAATATATTTTTGGAAAAAATAATGCCAGGAATACATTTTGGAAAAGAAATAAATACCAGCAATACATTATTAGCAGATGTACACTTTTGAAAAAGAAAAATATTACCAGCAATACATTTTTGGAAAAGAATATTACCGGTAATATATTTTTCAAAAAGTAATTACCAGCAATAAAAATCTTTATTTAAATTATTCGGACTATTGTCCTCATCTTTGTCGCCATAATTATTACAAAGTTTCGGCCGTTGTACGCTCCGGCCTTCTTCAGGTGTTTGGAATGTCGAAATGAACCCTTTATTTCGCTCACTGGGGTAGACTGTTCAGTTCGACATTCCAACCACCTGAAGAAGGCTGGAGCGTACAACGGCCGAAACGTTGTAATAAATATGGCGACAAAGATGAGGAAAATACTCTGAATAATGTAAATAATGTAGATAATACCTCATCCCAGAAATATAGACAGATAATAAAAATCTTGTCGGGATTAAGTAACCCATTGAGGTTGATATGTCGTAAACCAAACTAAACCCAAATAAATCTAACGAAATTTTTCTGTAAATTTTTTCCGACACCTTCCTTAGCATTTGGAATGCCATTTTCGCTGTGATTTTGAGTTCAGGCGGAATTCTACATACTCTTCGCAAAAAGTGGCAACATTGTAGTTCTTATGTGGTAGGTTTTTTTTTAAGTAATATCTTGGTTAATTTTCGTATAAGGATTTAGTTTATCAGTTCAGACACATTCTTTCTTATACACTCTGTAAGTAGAAATGCCGTATAACGCGTGGTGAATGGATTCTCTGTGTGCGACATCTTTGCTAAATTTTGAGTCGGATTCTGTTTGGATTAAGATATTGAACGTTCTACTGAATGCAGATAGGTTTTTACACGTTGATAATTCTCTTAAATAATCAATTGTCCAGTGACACTACGTATCCCATTGAAATGCAACATTCTATGTTGTACAATAGAAGAATGACAAGCTCGTTGTAAGTTCATGTAGAATCCATTTTCTTTTTCAATTTTTTTTTTTCAATTCTTATAAAACGGCTTACAATAGTATGCTTGCTTGTACAAGCTATGGAGAACCGAATAAAGTTATATGGCTTGAAAACGACGCTCTCTAATTGATTGATAACACAAGCAATAAAGAACTAGATAAGACTCAGACACTTATAAGGACTTCCTTTTTTAACATTTCTTCATCTTCTTCTACATCTTTTATGGTCTGTGACCTTTTAAAACCTCGGTGATCATGGTTCTCCACAACTTTCTATAATTTTAGCTGTTATTGCGGTTTTCTTTTTTTTCGTTTTTTTTACAAGAATCAGTTCGTTGGCAATCACGGATCTCCATAACATTCTACAATTTGTATCTCTTAGTAAGGTTTCTATTTATTTTTCGTCCAAAGCCTTGACATGTACGATCGTGGATCTCCACAACTACCTATAATTTGTAGGCTCCTAGTAAATTTCTTTTTTCCCAAAAATCAGACCGTGTGTGATCAAGGATCTCCGTAAATTTCAATAAATTTAGCTCATAGTAATGTTTTTTACCAAAAATCTGGACGTGGGCAATCACTGATCTTTATAACACCCTATAATTTGTATTTCTTAATAAGGCTTGTTTTTATTATTCACTAAAACTCATCACGTGGGCGATCACGGATCTCCATAACACTCTATAATTTGTAGCTCTTAGTATTTTTTTTTTTACCAAAATTATGGATTCCAAATCGCAATCGTTCTTTTATGTAGAAATACACTTCATAATAATATAATATTCAGGCATCTTGCTGTTGTAAAAATGCCTATTAAATCTTGTTCTTTTTCTATGTGTCGTGTCATTTCAGAACATGAACGATCATTGCTCTCCATAACTTCCTATAATTTGTGACTCTTAGTATGTTTTTTTTAATTTTTTTTTTAACGAAAAACCAGACCATGCGTGATCAAGGATCTCTGTAAATTCCTAGAATTTTAGCTCATTGTAATTTTTTTTACCAAAAATCAGGATGTGTGCAATCACTGATGTTCATAACTCCCTATAATTTGTATTTCATAATAAGGCTTGTTTTTATTATTCACTAAAACTCATCACGTGAGCGATCATAGACAGGAAATTGTAACTTCCTATAATTTGTAGCTCTTAGTATTTTTTTTTACCAAAATTATGGATTCAAAACCTCAATAGTTCTTTTATGCAGAAATACACTTCATAATCATATGATATCCAGGCATATTGCTGTTGCAATAATGCCTATTAAATCTTATTTTATGTGTCAGGACATGAACGATCAGGGCACTCCGTAACTTCCTATAATTTGTAGCTATTAGTAAGTTTGTTTGTTTTTTTGTTTGTTTTTTTTTACGAAAAATCAGACCGTGCGTATTCAAGGTTTTCCGTAAATTCCTCTAATTTGTAACTCTTATTATGTTTTTTTTTTTTTACCAAAATTATGGATTCCAACCCGCAATCGTTCTTTTATGCAGAAAAACACTTCATAATAATATAATATCCAGGCAGCTTGCTGTTGCAAAAGTGCCTATTAATTCTTGTTCTTCTTCTTCTATGTGTCGTACTGCTTCAAGACATGAGCGATAACGCCTCTCCGTGACTTCCTATCATTTGAAAGTCTTTATGTTCAACATTCATTCAACTCCTCGTTCTGCTATACATTCGTATAACCTCGTTAGGTCGGTGCTTCGTTACCTCTTGTTCTTTTTTCATTTGTTATGTCTTATGGGTGACAAATTCTCCAAGCCATCTCTCTTTATACCTTCCAAAAGCTTAACAAAATATTAATATAATATCAATCAACCTGTATGGCAGTAAATATTGAATGATGCTAGGAATACAATGCCTTGAACATGTGAGTAACAAGGAAGCTATAAAGAAAATGGTGACAACGAGGAGGCTTATTGTTAGACTCAGAGACAGTTAAAATATCTGGGATACAAAATGCGGAAATCGGGTTTATTGATGGACGGTAAGATACAGTAAGTAACCTACAGAATTATTCTTCTATGTGTAATGTCATTTTAGGATGTTGGAGATCATGGCTCTCCACAATGTCCTGTCTTGTATCCTTTAGTAAATGCTGTCTTATTTGCTACCTCTCCTAAACTTCGTTCTGCCACCCAAGATCGTCAAGTAGGTTATGCACCGTTTTCCTATATGCCTCTTGCCTTCCATATATTCTGTGAGTGTCCAATTTTCCAGTTCCTCTTTCCACATTATGTGACCTAATAATTTCAACTGTCTCTTTCTTCTGATCCGTATTAGTGTCCATTTTGCTTCCATTAATATTCTGTAAAGACATGGCAGAACAGGGAGTGAAAGGGATGGTGAATGAAGTGCCTTACCAATGTTGATCATGCGTGTCCCTTAAGGCCATGGCGCATAAAAAAGACGAATACATGACTTTTGTCACGTCAGCGTATAGTTATAATGTTTAATTGATTAATTCTGTGTTAATGCCAGGAATTTCTGGCATTTCTGATTTTGCATAGATATGGTGATTTTCTAAGCGTGTCTTAGATGTGGCACAAGGCCAAAAGTGTGGAGCACCCAGCGGGGATCGAACTCGCAACTCAGTCGTAATTGATCTAGCGAGAGAAGCCTATTAACCATCACACCACATCGAGGGGCTCTGGCATTCAAAGTGTAGCTTAGATGTGGCACAAGGCCGAAATTATGGGACACCCAGTGAGTAACGAGCCCACTACTCAGTCGTAATTGATCTAGCGAGACCGGCTTGTTAACCATTACACCGTGTCGATATGCCTTACGTTTTATAAATGTAGCATTGATGTGGTACAGGACCGAAAGTATGGGACACCCAGTGTGAATCAAACTCACTACTCACTCGTAATTGATCTAGCGAAACAAACTTGTTAACCATTACACCTCATCGAGTACCCAGATTTTTCATAGATATGTATGTACAGATAACATCAAAGCATATACAAGGTTGGGTCCTATCAATGGATTCCGAAAATCCGCTTGTGTTTATATATATATATATATATATATATATATATATATATATATATATATCCCCTTCCTTTTCAATATATCACTTCCGTTAAGTTACCCGATTAAATAGGTCAAGGTCTGGTTCCTCCTCCCCAATGTTAAATATGATTGAAAGAAATATTAAATAAATCCTCTCTAAATTCGACCATGTCTCTCAAACCACTCCTCATTACCCCCTCTGTTAAATTACAAAAACTTACACTACTCATCGAAAGTATGAATTTTCATTCCATTTCGTTTCTTTTCATCTTTTGGAAGTGCTATCTGATGAAGAGTGTCCTTTAAAAGGGCTCTGGGGAAATAAATTATTATAATGGAACCTTAAAGTGGTCTGTTTTTATTTAATATATATATATATATATATATATATATATATATATATATATATATATATATATATATATAAATCAGATTAATTAAATCCGTAATTGACATGAAAATGCCAATTTTTAGCCAACTGCGTAAAATAAGTTTTTTTCTTTTTTAAATTTTAATTGTGGTTTTACGAAGCTCACGTGACAAATAAAATCGAACGAGAGATTTAACATTTTTATTTTCCGAATGGTTTTATGAAGGTACTGGAGATGTAATGTTTTCCCGTTCAATGAACAATCAATTTTATCATTAACTGCTTACGACTGTTTTTAATTGGCAACTGAACTGGAGAAGAAAACAAAACACAAAACAAACGTGAACCAGTTTAAACAGGTTTTGTGAAAGGAATTACAGTTTTATTATCGGATTAAAAGTGAACGCTCAATTAATTGTGATTATTTTGAAATTGCTGGTACATTGGGTGTGGTCGCGGAGTCACTATGCAACTGAGCATCTGACCAACTCCCTCCAAATGACTTTGTTGCATTGCCAATGTCTGCGTCTCTGTGACTGATCTTCGAATCCACTCACTGTTGTCGGGCCTTTTTTTTTCTTCTGCCCACCTCTTCGAACGTTTACTCATCTTTTAGTGAGTGTTTGAGAGACCCCCCTCCTATCGTACATTGATCGTCTATATAACTTCTTATCCAGTGGCCTGACATTCAGCTTGGCACCGTCACGAGTATAACAATAAACTAGATCCTATGAATGTGAGTTTTTGAGGAGCATGGGATCACCTCTTAATTGCTGTTGTTTCCAAGTCCACCCTGACACTAATTTCTAGTCCTAGGTATGATGATAAACTACATCCAGCAGCAAGGCCTCTGATCAGGAAATTGAAGGCTTTGAGGAGCATGGAACCACCTCTTAATTGCTGTTGTTTCCAAGTCCACCCTGACACTGATTTCTAGTCCGAGGTATGAAGATAAACTACATCTTGCAGCAAGGACTCTGATGAGAAAAATGGAGGTTTTGAGGATCATGGAACCACCTCTTAATTGCTGTTGTTCCCAAGTCCATTCTGATATTGATTTCTAGTCCTAGGTATGATGATATACTACATCCGGCAGCATCGACTCTGATCAGAAGATTGGAGGATTTGAGGAGCATGGAACCACATCTTAATTGCTGTTGTTCCCAGGTCCACCCTGACCTGGGGTGGTTGCCTGTGTTAGGTTTACTGTCTATGGGAAAATAGTTAAACCCCCAAAACTGGGGTCAAAGCACTATGAAAGTATAAAAAGACATTTTTCTAGAAAAAAATGCCTGCTACAGATATTAAAAAAAACAATGACCAGTAATACATTTGTATAAAATAAATAAAAAATAATAAAAAATACCAGAATTACATTTTTTTAAAACGAAATTTCTAATGATCCCAAGAAAATTAATTTTTGGTATTAAATAACCCATAAATTGTTCTTATGCCGCTAAAGAAAGAAAGAAAGAAAGAAAGAAAGAAAGAAAGAAAGAAAGAAGAAAGAAAGACAGAAAGAAAGAAAGAAAGACAGAAATAAAGAAAGAAAGAAGAAAGAAAGAAAGAAGAAAGAAAGAAATACAGAAAGAAAGAAAGAAAGAAAGAAGAAAGAAAGAAAGGAAGAAAGAAAGAAAGAAAGAAAGAAAGAAAGGAAGAAAGAAAGACAGAAAGAAAGAAAGAAAGAAAGACAGAAAGAAAGAAAGAAAGAAAGAGAGAAAGAAAGAAGAAAGAAAGAAAAGCAGAAAGTAAGAAAGAAAGAAAGAAAGAAAGAGAGAAAGAAAGAAGAAAGAAAGAAAAGCAGAAAGTAAGAAAGAAAGAAAGAAAGAAAGAAGAAAGAAAGAAATACAGAAAGAAAGAAAGAAAGAAAGAAGAAAGAAAGAAAGGAAGAAAGAAAGAAAGAAAGAAAGACAGAAAGAAAGAAAGAAGACAGAAAGAAAGAAAGACAGAAAGAAAAAAAGAAAGAAAGAAGAAAGAAAGAAAAACAGAACGTAAGAAAGAAAGAAAGAAAGAAGAAAGAAAGAAAGAAGAAAGAAAGAAAGAAAGAAAGAAAGAAAGAAAGAAAGAAAGAAGAAAAACAGAACGTAAGAAAGAAAGAAAGAAAGAAGAAAGAAAGAAAGAAAGAAAGACAAAGAAAGAAAGAAAGACAGAAAGAAAGAAAGAAGAAAGAAAGAAATAAAGAAAAACAGAAAGAAAGAAAGAAAGAAAGAAAGACAGAAAGAAAGAAAGAAGAAAGAAAGAAAGAAAGAAATCAGCTTTGTTTTGCTATTACATCTATCAATATCGTTTGAGGTTCGATTCTGCAATTTTGAGGAGGCATTTAGCTTAACCCCCGTGGTCTCCAAGTTCTTTTTAGATTCTGTGTTGACATCGACTACAAAACTTATATCGCATCTATTAGGGTGATTCCATTATATATTGAACTCACCACAGATCAATTCTTAGATGAACGGCCTTGAAGAGCATTTACTGTCATTCATATCTCTCGTATATCCTGATGTTAATTCCATACTATAAGAATAACTCTTTGACTAGTATTGCCAACACCAAAGCCTAACGTCCAACCTGCTCAGCAGTTCTCAGGAATGATAACTATGTTCCCGAATGCCTACGAGATGACCCTGGCTAACTGCTGTATTTGCATACACGTAACATGTGCATCTCTCTGTAATATGACACCATCATATTGCAGTGTGTGTCTCAAGCACAGACAGACAAAATAGTGAGGTAAATGTTACACTGTCTCAAGATGACCGAAGATTGAATCATTTTTATTGGAATAGCTGCTCCTCTTTAGTCTACACGTGTTGCACCCCTGTCTATTGGGGACTCAAGTTCATCACAGAGCTCAAGTGAAACTCACATAGACCATACATTGGTAAAAATACTGGGAGATTGATCAGTACATTATACCGTAGAAGAAAGCATCTGACTCTACCTTCAGTGTTGTTGTTTTTTTCAAGAGTCAGATCAGGTTAAAAGGGAGTATTACTGCCATACGTAGGCTAGAACTACCTGGACGACATTTCAGCTTTAACAGAGTTTAAAAGCGCCTATGTAGCTTTGTAGCAGGCTCGGTGGTGTAATGGATAGCGGCTCGGATTGAGGAATCGGAAAGCCGAGTTCGAAATCCAGTCGACTCCATTACATTCACTTAACGTGCTAATACCCTTGGGAAAGGTTTGAATCATATTTTCCTCCAAGCTGTAGGTAAATAACAGGACAGACCGGGTCCTATAGTCTTGGATGGCAACTAGTCCGCCGCAGAAAGAAATGACAACCTACTGCGGGAAAAAAAATCTGCTTCGTCAGTCATGTATCGAAAGATACATGATCGTCTAAGTGTGTATCACGCATGGCACATAACTGAACTGACGTAATTTTGTGTGTGACGAATTACTTTCCACTCCGCAACACCTTTCTTCCAGACGAAACGTCACAAGCCTTTCAACACTCTGTCACTAATTCCATGGAAAATGTTCTGACGAGCTACATTACCCAGTCCTACAGATATTTACAGCTAGGAAGCGACATGTCACGTGGAGATCAGCATAAGTGTCCCTTTTGTTTCCATTAATATTCTGTAAATGAATGACAGAACAGTGAGTGGAAGGGATGGTGGAAAAACGAGCCATACCAAGAGCTACAAAGAATAAAAATGTTGATTGTCCGTGTCCCCTCAGGCCATGGCGAATAATAATAATAATAATAATAATAATAATAATAATAATAATAATAGAAGGGATTCCTGGAAGTCTATGCCTCAAAGAGATACAAAAATTTGTTCTGACAAGTACAGCCCACACTTTACGAAGGGCTTTATCTATGTAATGTTTTTTTTTTTCTTTCTTGTCAGTGGAAAGTGTCATGATGCCATTTCTAATCTTAGGTCCCTGGGCGGGACCCGGAAAGAAATGTGTAAACGCCAGAAATCAAAGAAAATAAAAATAATATTATTAATAATAATAAGAATAAGAATAATAATAAGAAGAATAAGAATAAAAAGAATATTAATAATAATAATAATAATAATAATAATAATAATAATAAGAAGAAGAAGAAGAAGAAGAAGAAGAAGAAGAAGAAGAAGAATCCATGACTTTTGTCACGTCAGTGTATATTGTTATAAGAGTTCAATCATGTAATTTTGTGTTAAATTTCCCAGAATAAGTCTAAAAATAAAACAAATTTCTTTAAAAATAACAATTGAAAAAACTTCCTAGTGCTAGCCGACACGTTAATATCATTAATTTCTGATACCTGATTTTATATAGAGATGTATGTACAGATAAAATCATAGTATGTACAGGGCTGATGTCTATATAAGGTTTCCGGAATCTGCTGATGTTTTGAAATATATATATATCAAACAGGTTAAGGAGTAGCTTAAAAAAACCAATTTTTAGCCAGTTGTGTAAAAGTAAGTTTTTTTATTTTAAGTTTTGTTTTACGAAGTTCACAAGACAAATAAAATTGTACAGGAAATTTAACATTTTTATTTTCCGAATGGTTTTATGAAGGCACTAAAAATGTAATGTTTTGATGTTCAATGAAGAATCAATTTTATCATTAACTGCTTACGACTGTTTGTAATTGGCAATTGAACTGGAGTGAGAAACAACATACAAAACAAACCTGACTCATTTTGAATCATCCGTATTCCACTGAAAAGAAGGAACTTCTATTCGGCCAGCGTCTTCCCAAGTACCGCTGCTGTGAGGAAAAGACTCCCAAGGATATACTTTCTCGACTCTTTAAATTCTTTAAGTCAAGAGCAATCAGATATCTATCCTATATACCCTCATAATGTACAATTCATAAAACAACTCTATTCAATAACCATCTAATTTGGGTACCACTTGGGCCCTGTTTTGTGGAAACAATGGCTGGAGAAATGGTCTATATTAACATTGTTCTTCAGGGTGTTTTAAAGTTAAGTTTCTGTTCGTTTATTAGTATTCATTCGTTTCTATTCTTTTTCGATTTAGAAAGGCAACGTGACTTTATTTTAATATTAAAAATAAGCGAGAGAGAGGCAGACAGAGAGAGAGAGAGAGAGAGAGAGAGAGGCTGAGAGAAATAAAGAAATCGTGTCTCTTCTGTATAGAATAGTCTGTATCAAATTTGAGAGAAATGGAGAGAAAGGGGGAGAGATAGGGAGATAGGGGAAGAAGGATTGAGAGAGGGGGAGAGATAAAGAAATCGTGTTACTTCTGTGTAGAATAGTCTTTATCAAATTTTGAGAGAGGGGGAGAGAGAGGGAGAGAGAGAGGGAGAGAGAGAGGGGAGAGGAATAGAGAGAGGGAGAGAGAGAGAAAGAAATCGTGTCACTTCTGTGCAGAATCGTCTTTATCAAATTTTGAGAGAGGGGAAAGAAAGAGGTGGAATGAGGCAGAGAGAGGGGGAGAGGGATAGAGAGGAGAGGAGAGAGATAAAGAAAGAAATGGTGTCCTTTCTGTGTAGAATAGACTTTATCAAATTTAAGAGAGGGGGGGAGAGGTGGAGATAGAGATAGAGGGGTAGATGGATAGAGAGAGGGGGAGAGAAAGAAAGAAATGGTGCCACTTCTGTGCAGAATAGTCTTTATTAAATTTGTGAGAGGGTGAGAGAGAGAGGAAGAGGAATAGAGAGAGGGGAGAGATAGAAAGAAATCGTGTCACTTCTGTGCAGAATCGTCTTTATCAAATTTTGAGAGAGGGGAAAGAAAGAGGTGGGGTGAGGCAGAGAGAGGGGGGAGAGGGATAGGGAGAAGGGGAGAGAGGTGGAGAGAGGGTAGAGAAAGAGATAGAGGGGTAGATGGATTGAGAGAGGGGGAGAGAAAGAAAGAAAGAAATGGTGTCCTTTCTGTGCAGAATAGTCTTTATCAAAGTTGAGAGAGGGGAAGAGAGAGGTAGTGAAAGAGATAGAGGGGTAGATGGATAGAGAGAGGGGGAGAGAAAGAAAGAAAGAAAGAAAGAAATCGTGTCACTTCTGTGTAGAATCGTCTTTATCAAATTTGAGAGGGGGAGAGAGAGCGAGGAGAATAATAGAGAGAGGGAAAGAGAGAACGAAATCGTATCATTTCTGTGCAGAATAGTCTTTATTAAATTTGAGAGAGGGTGAGAGAGAGAGGGAAGAGGAATAGAGAGAGGGGGAGAGAGAGAAAGAAATCGTGTCACTTCTGTGCAGAATCGCCTTTATCAAATTTGGTAGAGGGGAAAGGAGGAGGTGGAGTGAGGCAGAGAGAGGGGGAGAGGGATAGAGAGAAGGGAGAAAAGAAAGAAAGAAATGGTGTCCTTTCTGTGTAGAATAGTCTTTATCAAATTTGAGAGAAGGGGAGAGAGAGGTGGAGAAAGAGATAGAGGGGTAGATGGATAGAGAGGGGGGGAGAGAAAGAAAGAAAGAAAGAAAGAAAGAAAGAAAGAAATCGTGTCACGTCTGTGTAGAATAGACTTTATCAAATTTGAGCGAGGGGGAAAGAGAGGTTGAGAAAGAGATAGAGGGGTAGATGGATAGAGAGAGGGGGAGAGAAAGAAAGAAAGAAAGAAAGAAAGAAAGAAAGAAAGAATGAAAGAAAGAAAGAAAGACAGAAAGAAAGAAATCGTGTCACTTCTGTGTAGAATCGTCTTTATCAAATTTGAGAGGGGGAGAGAGAGCGAGGAGAATAATAGAGAGAGGAAAGAGAGAACGAAATCGTATCATTTCTGTGCAGAATAGTCTTTATTAAATTTGTGAGAGAGGGTGAGAGAGAGGAAGAGGAATAGAGAGAGGGGGAGAGAGAGAAAGAAATCGTCTCACTTCTGTGCAGAATCGTCTTTATCAAATTTTGAGAGAGGGGAAAGAAAGAGGTGGAGGAGGCAGAGAGAGGGGAGAGGGATAGGGAGAAGGGAGAGAGGTGGAGAGAGAGAGAAAGAGATAGAGGGTAGATGGATTGAGAGAGGGGAGAAAAGAAAGAAAGAAATGGTGTCCTTTCTGTGCAGAATAGTCTTTATCAAAGTTGAGAGGGGGAAGAGAGAGGTAGTGAAAGAGATAGAGGGGTAGATGGATAGAGAGAGGGGGAGAGAAAGAAAGAAAGAAAGAAAGAAAGAAAGAAATCGTGTCACTTCTGTGTAGAATCGTCTTTATCAAATTTGAGAGGGGGAGAGAGAGCGAGGAGAATAATAGAGAGAGGGAAAGAGAGAACGAAATCGTATCATTTCTGTGCAGAATAGTCTTTATTAAATTTGAGAGAGGGTGAGAGAGAGAGGGAAGAGGAATAGAGAGAGGGGGAGAGAGAGAAAGAAATCGTGTCACTTCTGTGCAGAATCGTCTTTATCAAATTTGGGAGAGGGGAAAGGAGGAGGTGGAGTGAGGCAGAGAGAGGGGGAGAGGGATAGAGAGAAGGGGAGAGAAAGAAAGAAAGAAATGGTGTCCTTTCTGTGTAGAATAGTCTTTATCAAATTTGAGAGAAGGGGAGAGAGGGGTGGAGAAAGAGATAGAGGGGTAGATGGATAGAGAGAGGGGGAGAGAAAGAAAGAAAGAAAGAAAGAAAGAAAGAAAGAAAGAAAGAAAGAAAGAAATCGTGTCACGTCTGTGTAGAATAGACTTTATCAAATTTGAGAGAAGGGGAGAGAGAGGTGGAGAAAGAGATAGAGGGGTAGATGGATAGAGAGAGGGGGGGAGAAAGAAAGAAAGAAAGAAAGAAAGAAAGAAAGAATGAAAGAAAGAAAGAAAGACAGAAAGAAAGAAATCGTGTCACTTCTGTGTAGAATCGTCTTTATCAAATTTGAGAGGGGGAGAGAGAGCGAGGAGAATAATAGAGAGAGGGAAAGAGAGAACGAAATCGTATCATTTCTGTGCAGAATAGTCTTTATTAAATTTGAGAGAGGGTGAGAGAGAGAGGGAAGAGGAATAGAGAGAGGGGGAGAGAGAGAAAGAAATCGTCTCACTTCTGTGCAGAATCGTCTTTATCAAATTTTGAGAGAGGGGAAAGAAAGAGGTGGAGTGAGGCAGAGAGAGGGGGAGAGGGATAGGGAGAAGGGGAGAGAGAGGTGGAGAGAGAGGTAGAGAAAGAGATAGAGGGGTAGATGGATTGAGAGAGGGGGAGAGAAAGAAAGAAAGAAATGGTGTCCTTTCTGTGCAGAATAGTCTTTATCAAAGTTGAGAGAGGGGAAGAGAGAAGTAGTGAAAGAGATAGAGGGGTAGATGGATAGAGAGAGGGGGAGAGAAAGAAAGAAAGAAAGAAAGAAAGAAAGAAAGAAATCGTGTCACTTCTGTAGAATCGTCTTTATCAAATTTGAGAGGGGAGAGAGAGAGGAGAATAATAGAGAGAGGGAAAGAGAGAACGAAATCGTATCATTTCTGTGCAGAATAGTCTTTATTAAATTTGAGAGAGGGTGAGAGAGAGAGGGAAGAGGAATAGAGAGAGGGGGAGAGAGAGAAAGAAATCGTGTCACTTCTGTGCAGAATCGTCTTTATCAAATTTGGGAGAGGGGAAAGGAGGAGGTGGAGTGAGGCAGAGAGAGGGGGAGAGGGATAGGGAGAAGGGAGAGAGAAAGAAAGAAAAATGGTGTCCTTTCTGTGTAGAATAGTCTTTATCAAATTTGAGAGAAGGGAGAGAGAGGTGGAGAAAGAGATAGAGGGGTAGATGGATAGAGAGAGGGGAAAGAAAGAAAGAAAGAAAGAAAGAAAGAAAGAAAGAAAGAAAGAAAGAAAGAATGAAAGAAAGAAAGAAAGACAGAAAGAAAGAAATCGTGTCACTTCTGTGTAGAATCGTCTTTATCAAATTTGAGAGGGGGAGAGAGAGCGAGGAGAATAATAGAGAGAGGGAAAGAGAGAACGAAATCGTATCATTTCTGTGCAGAATAGTCTTTATTAAATTTGAGAGAGGGTGAGAGAGAGGAAGAAGAATAGAGAGAGGGGAGAGAGAAAAGAAATCGTGTCACTTCTGTGCAGAATCGTCTTTATCAAATTTGGGAGAGGGGAAAGGAGGAGGTGGAGTGAGGCAGAGAGAGGGGGAGAGGGATAGGGAGAAGGGGAGAGAAAGAAAGAAAGAAATGGTGTCCTTTCTGTGTAGAATAGTCTTTATCAAATTTGAGAGAAGGGGAGAGAGAGGTGGAGAAAGAGATAGAGGGGTAGATGGATAGAGAGAGGGGGAGAGAAAGAAAGAAAGAAATCGTGTCACTTCTGTGTAGAATAGTCTTTATCAAATTTGCGATAAGGAGAGAGAGAGAGTGAAGAGGAATAGAGAGGGGGGGAGAGAGAAAGAAATCGTGTCACTTCTGTGCAGAATCGTCTTTTTCAAATTTTGAGAGAGGGGGAGAGAGAGGGGAGAGGAATAGAGAGAGAGGGAGAGAGAAAGTAAGAAAGAAATGGTGTCACTTCTGTGTAGAATAGACTTTATCAAATTTGAGTCTATCACATGAAAAGGCCGTATTTCCTTTCAGTTTCAAGAATCAGCCACAATACACGAGTCCTTATGTAAACTGTTTCTTTTGTTCGTCACTCTTCTTTGTTTGACTCGTACAGTCTTAAAAGATTTTTCTCTTTTGTTCTCAAAATAAAGGAAAACTTTTCGAATCAAATTTCCAATTTCCAATAAAAGCCATGAAAATTCCAGAAGGCATCTTTGCAATTTAAGAACTGAATGCAAATTATGTTATTTTAAGAATACAGTATCAGACATAATTACAAGTAGAATGTTAAATGAAATTTTTAAAAAGACAAAAATATTATAACTTGACAAAATTACTAATATCACGCTTTTTTTTAAAAAAAAGTATTTCACTAGTTAAACAAATAACCCTTTTTTATTTGTTCACCATTTATTCTTCCACCGCTTCTCTTAGAATGTTACTGAAAACTACAGTGTGGTTGTTAGTTTCATGGCGCTATCTATCTTTGGACTTACACGCCGTGCTTGATTCAAAAATCGTACGACTCATACAGCAATCGCCCTTTGCCGTGCTGATGTTGCTACATGCCATACTTCTTGCCTATCTCACACTGCGAATTTTTTCTAAGCTCTATACTAAACATTAAATCTATCACGAAAAAAGAACTAAACAAAATGAACACAAAACGATCAGATTTAAAAAAAAAAAAAAAAGGACTCGTAACTGGAAAAACTGAATGAAAAAAGAATGTTAACAACAAATAATTTTTCACACCAAACCCCGTTCTGCGGAATCAGAATCAATGTTGAGTTTAAGCAAGCGAATGAGCCAATTGGAGTAAAGTGCCATGCAGATTTAATTTTTCCCCACTTGTGATGAATGCAGCTATTGATTTTTTTTTTGCATGCTAGCTTGCTAGTTAACATTCGTGTCAGTCAGCTGTTGGCTCTCACGCTGGCCAATAGAATCTTCCTGCCTATTCGTGGCAGCCAGCTATAGGCTCTCACTCTGGCCAGCAGAAAATGGCTGCAAACTACATTAAAACTGCCGTAGAAGCGTGGAAAAATCGATTATTTCCACTATCGATGGGAGTTGGGAAATGCAAAGTCGGTCTTGGCCTTCCCGCTAACTTGGAGCATGTGTATGTAAATTTTGGTGCAAATCCGTCGAAAATTGCGGCCGTGCATTCGTTACACACACACACACACACACACACACACACACACACACACACACACACACACACACACACACATCCTGTCATTTATAGATAGAGATTTTATTTTATTTACTTGCTTATTTAATCAACTGATATCTTGTGTGTATTTTCTACGGTTGTCAATTTTCAATGTCGAAATAAATAGATTTATTTTATACGTCATTATCTACTCTTTATGGCGGTGACATGATTTTAAATCTCATGCCCTAACTTACGTGGATGGAGGTCTAGAAAGTTCATTGGCTGACCAAGATATAAATATACGTAGACACACAAGATGGCAGACTAAAAAACAATCGACATACGGAATGAGAACAATAGTCTAATGGATTTATGCTTTCTTTCGTGTATATGATGATATAGTAATTATGAGTTCAATCCCAGGGCCGGGTAGTGTATACGTGAAATTTGAAACAGAGTGAACATTAATTGAGCAGTACTAAAAATAAACCAAGATGAGATATCCCTAGACATGGGCAGTGGAATAAGAACTATCTACCGCCATATATTAAATAAAGTGTTCCGTTCAGAAATTCGCTTGAAGGAGGCCGGAAATACCGAAACATCAGACTAAGGCTCTTCTGACTCTGTCGTACCTACACGTCCGTCGGTATTTATGACGGACACCAGCCAATCATATTCCAGTGAGGGGGAACACAGCTGTATGCATATTCCATTATATCAAGTTGATAAAGGTTTTTGTGTAGACGCCCCGTTTTTGAAACTGTGTTTATTTTGTCTACATACCTACACACTCGAGAAGACTGAATCAAGAGGTGCTCTGCCTCATGATTCGAACCTGCGTCTCCATTTGCAAGAAGAACCGCCGTCTGATTCGGTCTGTCTGCTTAAAAATTTTATTGTATTTTTTCCAATTACAATTACCAAATCCTCCGTTACATTCTACCATGCTCATACCGCATTCATACTGAATTCTTCTCATATCAGTCGCTCTGAGCTCTCGCCACAGTGGTGTTATCGGCTGACCTTGTTAGACTCTCCGTACACATTGTCTAACAAATATTTGAACCGCCTATACCCCTCGAACACTCTCGATTTCCTCATAGTATGTCAACCATAAGCTGTTTTATAACAGGACTGACGTTTCACTATCCAGTTTTCCATTCTCCACAAAAAAAAAAAAAAAATTCCTGTCAGTATGAACACGTAAACTTCCTCTACTGCTCAGCAACTGATGACTCATTTCAAGAAAGCTTGTTGCAACATAACCGGACGGGATCTCATAGAAATGCTTGCCTGAGTATTACCCCAGAACCCCGGTGAAGTCAATCCTGGAATGAATTTGTCACACATTGTAGATCCGAATAAACCTAGTGATATATTCAATAGACGGTGTATATAGTATAAAGTGTTGATATAGACGAGAATTTGTTAAAGCTTATCCTGGAAATACAAAATATTATTTTACAAAAGGTGTTTTGCAGTTAAAGCAATTACATTTATTGAAGTTGAAGCAATTATGCTTGTAATTGCTTTGAACTTTCAACAAGACAATAATTGTTTTGATTTTCTTGTAATGAGTTAATTAGTTTTATTTAATTTTCAACCTACATCGCTTGCGTTTTGCATATATATATATGGAGAAGCCTTTCTTTTATACATGTTTCATTGCTTGCAACAGACACGGAAAATCTAATTTATTTCTTATTAAGATTTTTCGTATGTTCTTACAGTTTCCATTTTAGAAATACTAAGGGACTGCAAAAAAGAAGTCTGTAATGATCATTGTCCCAAGTACTTTAGGCTGTTTGAAAGGATGCGACTAAGAGATTGTGTTGCAGTATCTTCTTAGAAGACTCTGAACGCAAGGTTGCTTTTGTTAAATGATGCGGGGTTGAGGTTTGGTTTAAATTATTTTATATAAAGGATTTCTAGGATTTTTATTTTATGAATAATAATTTATCAGTTTGTCCCATTCAATGAAACACACACACGTATTTTCATATATAGTGTTAATTTGAAATTTTGTTTTTCAAGCCATAATTGCTGGTTTTTCAGTGGTTTACTGATAAGGAGGCATTCAAATCAAGCAGGCTTTGTGGTAGACTGCTCAATGTAAAGGATATAACGTTAATATAAATAATATGATTTTTTTTTTCATTAGCTCATTTTTATTTCGGAGTTTTGTAGCCATATAAATATAACCACTCGTTAGACCAGAGTTTAATTCCATTATTATAATTTATTACATTGGAATCGTAATCACGATCTAATTCATCAGAACAATAAATTCAAAAAGCATATATATATATATATATATATATATATATATATATATACACAAACACACACACACACACACACACACACACATATATATATATATATATATATATATATATATATATATATATATATACATGAAGAAATATAATTTTAAGGTGTGCTATATTTATGGGATAAAGTGCTCAATATCAGAGATAGAGCGTATCTAAATATAAATATAAAAGTGAACATTGAAATCAACGCTTAGAGGCGACAGGCTGTTTCATGCTAGACGCAATCGTCAGGCCGGCCTGACGATTGCATCTAGCATGAAACTTTATACAGAATTCCTCCTTATATACATATATATAAATTTTTCTTTGGACTCGAATCGACTTTTTCATATTTGATTTTTCTGCTTGGCCCGATTCTCGCCCCAACGAACTTGCAGTTAGGCCAGCTGAATTTTCCGGGATCTACGATTTGTTAATTGCTCTCCAGGATCATAACGTGGCGGGAAAGTGGAATGGAATCGACATTGTGAACCGGAGACTTTGATTGAACCTGTAATACGGGACCAGGACAGAACCAACGGCCGGTGTCTTGTAGAGTACATCGATCCAGTGGGGTGTTATATATATATATATATATATATATATATATATATATATATATATATATATATATAATAATAATAATAAAAAGGCTTAAACATTAATGTTCCATGGTCATAATTTATTCCACTGGAATCGTAAATATGATCCAATTCATCAGGCCCACAAATTCAAAAAGAAAAAAGGAAAAACAACTCCGGAAATAAAAATAGAATTTAGAGAGAGTGTGGGACGAATGTTAGAGCTAAAGAGAGGGGTAACAGACGAGAGAAGGTGGGAGATTAAACTTCCAAGTTATATATATATATATATATATATATCAAGAAGGCAGTAGATAACGATTTACATTGCATATAAAATCTTGAACATCAGAGTTGACTGTAAATATGTGTGTGTGTGTGTAAATAGATAGAAATATTGAATTAATCAGTTATTAAATGCACAAAATAGAATAATAAAACAGCCTCAGTAAACTGCGCAATGGACTGTTACAAATCTCCATTACCAACAGTTCATTGCAATACATTACCTTAATATCTGTATATGCCAAATTATTAGACCAAATTATCTGCCATTTGAGTGACAATTCAATTGATATGGCCAAATACCTATCTATTTATTTATCTAGCGATGAAACTCCGGCCCAGATTCTATGTTATGTTTGAACGTATTTCGTTGGCAATGAGATGATTTCATTTCTCTCTGTCTAGTAATTGGTCAACCAGTATGGCGCAAAGAGCTCATTAGCACTGCTTTATAAACTAGTCTTGGAGAAGCAAAATTTGAGCTCCATTCCATTATGGGCCAATTAATACGTTATTACTGACAGGTTTTTAGGATGGCGCTAGGCCTTTTGGAATGTGCGCATCAGCCATGTTGATTGAAGGCAGAAAGTGGTTGTCTCAGATTATTAAGAGAGAGAAGTTACATTTTAGAGGCATCAAAATGAACAATCCATTCCTTTACTCAAGTTAACATTTTTTTTGTTATTTATAATTACCGTGTTATATAAACTTACGGATAATTCATTTAATTAATCTTACCTGTAATTATTTAATTATCTTAAATTTGAATATATATATATATATATATACTTCAAAAAGTGGGGATGGTTCTGCACATATATATATATATATATATATATATATATATATATATATATATATATATATATATATATATTCCAGTCGAATCCATTACATTCGTGCTAATACCCTTGGGATAGGCTTGAATCTACTTCTTCTTCCTCCAGCTATGGGTAAATAGCAGGACAGACTGGGTTCTATAGCCTTGGATGGCAACTGATCTAGGAGAAGGGTAACTTTCCGTTTTAGGACCCTAGTGCACCAAGTCTCTGTATTCGGCCCTTCAAAAAGTGGGGATGGTTCTGCACAAAACCTTCACCACTATAATCAAATCTCATGTGCCGGTGACACCAGCACATGATCTGCTTGACCCTCATATGTCGAATTCGATAAGAGAGTCG
Source organism: Acanthosepion pharaonis (assembly GCA_903632075.3). Taxonomy (NCBI): domain Eukaryota; kingdom Metazoa; phylum Mollusca; class Cephalopoda; order Sepiida; family Sepiidae; genus Acanthosepion; species Acanthosepion pharaonis. The sequence goes on along the minus strand of CAHIKZ030004986.1, from coordinate 1,856,241 downwards.
AGTATACACACACACACACACACACATATATATATATAATAAAATTTTATTTCTCTTTTAATTTATTCTATTTTTAACGCTATTGAGAACATACAAATTTGTTCGAGATTAACAAAATAGCATAGTAAAAATATCAAGCGTTCAAATTGCTTGGTGTCTAACATTAGCGTTTCTCTTGTAGAGTAAAAATATGATATCTGACAATAATATAATACACGTACCTCACTATGATGAGCGGTGTGTCCGTAAATCTTTTTAGTCAGTTCAACGATAAATCATTCGAACTATTTTTAATGCTCTTATATATATATATATATATATATATATATATATATATATATATATATACATTGAGACATCATTTACACAAGTTTTGTGTACTTTTTAACAATCTTTTTGGTGTCATTAAGAGAAAAATTACTGATACATATTGTTTATTTCGAGTAATTTCGACATTGCATAATGTCATCATCAGGGTTATGTTTATATATATATATATATATATATATATATATATATATATATATATATATATATATATATGTTGAAACTTGACTAATGCATGGAATAATAATGCAACACAAAATGTACTTAGAACAAAATGTATTGAAACAAGAAAGTGTACACAATATTTACACTTTTGTATATTCCTGGTACGACCGTTCCTGGAGAATGTGTTGACTGAGTCGCAATCGGGCAGAGTCTCTGGTTGAATCTCTTGATTCTTTCCTCTCTTCCCGGTATCAACCATATTTATATGGTCGGTACTCCCACTATGCAAATTAGGTGGATCCTACCACAACAATATATATATATATATATATATATTAGAAACGTTTATAGGTATAAAATTTTTCTCGAGGTCTCTTTACATATCTCATTCTCAGATGAAGCTTTAATAAAGCCAAAACATGTCAAATTCATTAAAATTTCGTTGTTGTTCTTCATCTTATCACTCTTTTCGGATTCCTGTCCCTATTTGATTTGATTCTTATTCTTGTAAATATATATATATATATATATATATATATATATATGTGTGTGTGTGTGTGTGTGTGTGTGTGTGTGTACGACTGAAATGTACTCTAAGAATAATACAAGTTTAGATATATCATTAAATTGATAAATATAAATATATATATATTTGTCAATTCAATATATATATATATATATATATATATATATATGTGTGTGTGTGTGTGTGTGTGTACGACTGAAATGTACTCTAAGAATAATACAAGTTTAGATATATCATTAAATTGATAAATATAAATATATATATATTTGTCAATTCAATATATATATATATATATATATGAGTGTGTGTGTGGGTTAGAGTTATGAGTACGTGAGCTCTTAGAACTGTCGTCTTCTGAAAGTCTACAAACTTAACTTCGCCAAAGTTAACTTCATGTTTTCAAAAGACGCAGTCGTGTACTGAATAAATAACAATAAATAAGAAATTGATTTAAGTTTTGTCTCCTTTACAAAACATTCTTCCAGGCTTCTGCCGGGCAAGTTTAAATTAATTGTCGCACAAGCTCTAGCGGGGTCATCCACCTAAGCAATCATTACCCGCTGACTTTGGCGTCTCCAAAGTGTCGAAGTGGGGTAGAGAATTTTTCAGTATACTGCAGGCATACCCACATTAAACTGACCTTGTGTCATATTCGGTTGCGATGTGGGCATACTGACATATATCCCTCTTTTAAAAAGCGTTATTATTTGTCATTTTCAATGGCCATTCTTTCAGAATGGAAGTGACGCACTTGAGAAGTTTCAACATTGAATTTTTTCAGAAATGTAAATAATTTCTTTGTAAACTAAATATAGACAGGCATGAATATATATATATATATATATATATATATATATATATATATATATATATATATATATTGATAGATAGATAGATTGATAGATAGATAGATTGTGATAGTAAACCTGAATTATCTAGCGAAGAAAGAAAGAAAGAAAGAAAGAAAGAAAGAAAGAAAGAAAAAGAAAGAAACAATATATTAACCGACTGAAATAAAATGTGCTCAATTAAACTGAATAATTGAGAGGAGATAGATAGATAGATAGATAGATAGATAGATAGATAGATAGATAGATAGATAGATAGTTTGAATTATCGTGCAAAGAAAGAAAGAATATATTAACCGGCCTGGATAAAAATAATCTGACTAAAACTGAATAATCGGGAGGAGATAGATAGATAGATAGATAGATAGATAGTGATAGTAAACCTTCTGAATTATCTAGCGAAGAAAGAAAGAAACAACCAATATTTTAACCGACTGAAATAAAACTGTACTCAATAAATCGTTAGATAGATAGATAGATAGATAGATAGATAGATAGATAGATAGATAGTGAACAGATTCAGATAGATAGATAGATAATGAACGGATTCAGATAGATAGATAGATAGATAGATTGATAGATAGATAGATAGATAGATAGATAGATAGATAATAGATAGATAGATAGATAGATAGATAGATAGATAATAAAAAGGGTGAATATATATGGAGACAAATAATAGAGATAAAGCCTCAAAAAGAGGAAGGCAATCTGGATAGATAAAAAAAATAGAGAGATAAAGATTGAAAGACAAAAAATAGAAAAAAGAAAAAGAGCGTGACAAAAAACAGAGAGATACAAAGAAAAGTTGAAAGTAGCAGAAAGAAAGATGCGGGAGATACAATGAATGATAAGAATTGACTTAGGAAAGAAAAAAGAGAACGACAAAAGAGAGAGAGAGAGAGAGAGAGAGATGCAAAGAAGTAGAGAGACAAATAAAAATGTGGAGAGGGAGAATGAAAATCAGACCAAACAAGAGAGACAAAGGAAAACTCTAAAATGTATACCCAGAATAAAGAAGGAGATGAAATAAAAAGCGAGAGGCAAGAGAGACCGAGATAGATAGATAGATAGATAGAGAGAGAGAGAGAAAGAGAGAGAGAGAGAGACATGGATATATAAAATGGAGAAGTAAAATGAGAGAGGCAAGGAAAAGAGAGATACACAGATGGAAAACGTTCAAAATTGCCAAAAGTGTATCAAGAAAATGATGAAATATAAGGAGTTGAAAATCGCTAGCATTTTTATGCACCCAAGAAACACAGACATGAAAACAAACCTCAGAAGACAGTTAGACTAATTCTGTCTGTAGACTCGACGTAAAAGAAACACAATTTATCATAAACGTAGCAGCCAAATATTTTCTTCGCTGAGGACTAAAAGTTTTTTTTTTTTTTTATAACATTCATTCATCTCCATAAACAGCACAAAACCACATTACCAACAATTCATCGCAGTCCATTGCCTTTAATATCGGTGTATGTGAAATTATACGAGCAAATTATCGATTATTTGAGGGACAATTTTATTGATATTACCAAATATCTATCTATCTATCTATCTATCTATCTATCTATCTATCTATCTATCGATGTAATTCCAGCCCAGAATATCGCGTTCACTTTGCAGTTATTCACTTGGGAAATAGAGGGTGCTTCGACGTTGTGTTACGGTCAGCAAGCTTGTCTCGCTAGATCAAGAGTGAGCACTGAGTTCGATTCTCACGAGGTGCACCTTATATTATGGCCTTATTCCAAAAACAAGTTTCACTTATTAAAATACTATTCCCTTGGGGAAAAAGCTTGGATCCGTTTTTTCATTTTCCCCCCAGCTATAGATAAAACCAATATGACAGAGAGAGCAATTTAGCATTAGTTTACTTATAGGTACCTCCACAGAAACGCGATACATAATGTTTAAAATGATTTTTAAAAAAAATCTTTCTTGAAAATATTATTTTAATTTTAATTTCAAGCTACTAAATTAAATTTAATATTTCCAATAACTAAAATACATTGTTGTATTTCAAAACTAATTTAAATTGCCTGGAAGGAATTTTTGTTTTGATATCATTAAAAAAAATTATGATTTTACCGCCATGTTTAGACATCTGTCAGCACAATTCAATTCTGTTTATTAAAAATCTTTCAAAAATAATATACACTTTTCTTAAACTTTATTTAAGGCATATTAGCTAATTTAAAGTTTAATTAATCCCATTAGAAACACATATAACTTACTTTTAGTTTAAAACTTTGCTGAAATGCATTTTTAGACGTGTCGTCGCCTCCCTCTGTCTTTTCTACAAATACTTTCACGGTAACTGCTCCGACGAGCTACATTCGCTAGTTCCCAGACTGCATGAATTTAAGCGTGCTACTAGGCTAGCATCACGGTCTCACTCTGTCACTGTCGAAACGTTTAAATGTGGCGGTCTCTTCTACTCCAATAGCTTCATGTCTCGCACCTCCCGTCTGTGAAATTCCCTTCCTATTACTTGTTTCCCTGATAGCTATATTCTCCAACTATTCAAATGTAATGTCAATCGACATCTCCAGATGGCTTGATCGATCCCCTTCCCTTCTCTTCATCCTTTCCTCTATCACACCTCTTTACTCTCGCTCCCACTCTGTCACCCCTCTGCCTACTAGTGGCATCCCACCTTGCTTGGGGTGAAATGCTTAAAAAAAAATAATAGTGGTTGGTGTTTAAGGTGTTGATGTGGACGGTTGACTATTTTTCCTATGGTGGACAGATTTGTAAAAATCTACTTGAGAAAAAAGTGAGCACCATATTTATATAATTTTAAGTACCCCATAATCTTTTTAAAAATGGGAAAATATTCTCCGTAATCTACGTTTTTTTTATTGAAATTTAAGTACTTTGGCTTTAAATTTACAATTTAGTTATACTTTTTTTCTAATAATGTCGTTTATAGACGACAGTATTTACAAACATACGCATGAAAAACAAGATGTCTTAGCAAAATCTTTGAACGGTCTAAAAATGGATCAAAAATATAATTTAATAAAAAAAAAAAAAAAAAAAAAATTGCTCTTTCCTATTAAGAATAACATACAATCACTTTTTAAACAAGGTCAGCACATTCAAACTCTCAGTCACGATTACTTGTAACTCCGTGCTAGGATAAACATCGATTATTTCCGATCGATTCCGTCTACCCATCTTCACACACAAGGTTTTGCGTTAACACATGGCATTGTTTACGGGCACTATTATCAAGAAATTACCTCCCTGAATAATAGACGATGGTGAGATTTAGACTATGGCCTCGTGGCCAGAAACCGAATGTTCTAATCACTCGCCTGTAGATATATATATATATATATATATATATATATATATATATATATATATATATATATATTAATGATGCGATTATGTCCTAAGGCAGATTGTTATTACAGGGATAAACACCTTCCACGTATACCTCGAAGAAATAACTATCCTCTAAAGGTAAGACATTAGTGTCTGCATTTAGTTAATATCATACCATAGTTTGTGTTTGTGTGTGTGTGGGGGGGGATTTTAGGGAGGTATTTCTGCCTTACCGTGTATTAAGCAGAAAGAGTGGCGGGAAAATTGTAGAACGCCTGCTGATGGGTTTCAGGAGTTTGGACATTAAGAACGAGCTTCATGGATCGAACGATTCTATTAAATGCGAAGCCTCTTACAGAGATGCTGTATCTGGAAAGTTTGTGTAGCGACCGGCAATTTCACAACACCTTCTGTCACCGATTCTGTGTGTAATGGGTACATTTAATCAGGGTAATATTTCCTCTCACTATCGAAAACATAGTCCCATCTATTTTGAAACGCTTTCATCACTCTCGGACGTAATGTCCTTCACGTTTCGAAGCAAAGAAATCCATATTTCTTTTAACATCCCCACAATTTATTTAATGTCTGTCGTCCAAAGATATATTTTTTAATATTCTGAAAAGGTGATAAATGGAGCAAAGTCAGAAGGTTTGAAGCGTAACTCTCATATTTGTTTTTTAAATCCTTTTCCTCCAAGGAAGGCAATAAAGTGAATAAGATGCAAAGGCTACTGAGTGTGTCGTCCAAAGATATATTTTTTAATATTCTGAAAAGGTGATAAATGGAGCAAGGTCAGAAGGTTTGCTCATATTTTTTAAAAAATCCTTTCCCTCCAAGGGAAATAAAGTGAATAAGATGCAAAGGCTACTGAGTGTGAGATAATATGATTAACAAAAACATCAATAAGGGCGAGCAATAAAAAACCAGGAATTAAGAGGATGGATGGTGATGATGATGATAGACATTGCATTTAAATTTTTGTGCGTCAAAGTTGTTTGGAAAGGAAGAAGAAGCGGGAATTGAGTTCCACATGCGTTTAGATCTCGATATTTCAATTGCAAATTGATCAGACCATGTCGCTAATCTTGTACTGCGTTTAAATTCAAGGAAACAAAAATTCTGAATTGCTGTGCGCATTACCCAACTCCACATCTGGCAAGGCCCCTCGCCTAAAAAACAAAGAAGCCTAGCCACCCTCCAAGCTCAGTCTAGGCAATCCTCTGCGCTATTTCCGCAAGAGATGGAAACTTCACAATTTCAATACTTAGCTTCTAAATCTGTTATGGTTGTAATAAAAAAAAAAATGTTATATTCTGACTCATACTTTAAAGATTAAATTATAATTGGCGTTTATCGATCTTTGAACTTTGAAAGCCAGCAGCTGAAACGAATGATGCCTAAAATGGCCACATTATGGCGGAGAAACAAATAACAAAACTTTTATTTTCGGTTAATCGAGGTGGGTCTGTAGAGTAACGGTTATCATCGTTGAAAGAGAATTCGGAGTTCCGGATAGGAATTCTGTTGCGTTCGCTTTCGCGTTAATATCCTTAGGGATTACATTTTTTTTATCGTTTCACTCAACGCTAGGCAACAAAGCAACTAAGACGCAAAGTGTTACTGAATGTGAGGGAAAGAAAACACTATTAAGGAGCGTGATAAAAAAAAACAAAAAAAAAAACAGGAATTAAGAAGACAAAAGATACCGTTTGGCGTTACATTTAAACTTATGAAGATCATAGTTGACTAGAAAGCAAGAAACTGGAAGAGAGATCTATAAGCGAGAAGTGTGGGGGGAAGAAACTGTTAGCATTGAACTTACGGTTGCATCTAGCAATTTCACCTGTAAATTGATGAGACCCAAGAACTCATGGCAATTCACAAATAATAAAGAAGACGAAATCTGTTGAGATCCAGAATTATCTATAACTTACAGGATATAGCAATCCTTCAAATACCACGGTGAATAAGACCTTTACTATACGAATAAGTAAATGGAATATAGAATAGGCTTCATTTGAGGAAGTTTCTCGCAATACTGCAAGTTGCTACAGTACCAAAACATTAATCTGAAAAATCGAGTTATGTTCTTAAACAGCCTCGTCATGTTGAGGCTTTCATATGGATGTCATGGATGACGCCAAACCCGTTCAGAAATAACTAAACTGTCAGCTGTATACCATCTTTTTTTTTTCAGATGAGTAACTTAAAACGAGGCCTACAGTTCTTAGCCAGCGAGATACTAATCTGAACCTTGTGGACTGGCGGTACAGAATCACAAACAAAACACTGTACCAAATAAGAGAAACAACATCACTTGATGACTTTCAATGGCAGCAACGACTAGGATAGCACGTGGAACTCGAAGAGAAAATAATAACCTAAAATGCTAACGTTCCACACACTTCAAATAAAAGGTTAGAAAGGAAAATCCCATCAATAATGCAAATAACGATAACAGCTAATGGACTTGAAAAACCTATTTTCCTGCAAAATTGATTTATCAGAAATACCTTATGAATTTTAATCGACAATGAATATTAAATATTTCCGCATAAGGAAACGGCTAATATTAACAATTAGCATTAAACAAAAATATTACCAATGCCATTAACATTGCCATTACCAGTAAATAAAAATATTACCATTACCATTAATATTACCATTACCATTACCATTAAACAATAATATTACCATTACCATTAAAATTACCATTAAATAAACCTATTACCATAACCATTAATATTACCATTACATTTAAAAAAATATTATTATTACCATTAACATTAAATAAAATTATTACATTAACATTAATATTACCATTAATATGACCATTACCATTAAACAAAAATACTACTATTACCATTAATATATATCATTAATATTACCATTACCATTAAATAAACATATTACCACTACTATTAATATTATTATTACCATTAATATTACCACTACTATTAAATAAAAATGTTACCATTATTATTAAATAAAAAATGAATGCAAATAAAGAATCATTTTATTTAATCAAATAGTACTTCAGATTTCCCAAGTGTGTCCATTTTGTGAAAGGTCAGGGTTTGTAAATTTTCATTTTCGCTGCAGTCAACTGTTTAGGCTACTCCCTAAAGGTAATGACTAATTTGGATTAGTAATGAGAAATAAATTCAAACTTTAGTAGCACTGGGCTTTTAAACGCCAGCTTGGTTTCTACTTTGACCTAGGCTGACGATCCTGAACGAAAGACAGATTTCATTTTCATTTTAAGATTATTCATTTCTTAAATATACATCCGTCAGCGGAGTAGAAATACTAGAATAAATTCTCTTCAGCGATTTAGGAGGATATTATAATGAAATATAAAAACAGAATAGAAGTTTCTGGGAAACAGTGACGAAAAGGATTCAGATCTTTGAAATCAAGAGTGACAGAGAAAACAGTGCGTGACCAAAGTACAGAGCTTCTGTAATTGGTTGTCGAAAAAACGATTAGGAGAGATAGCGAAAAAAAAAACAAACATTGTTAAGAACTGAAAAGGAGAGGATGTTGTGGAGAGCTATGAACGTTTACGTCCTGAAGGCACGTAGAAAAAAAGTACATCTGTAAATATTTTCATGGTAATTTTCTTGATGTGCTTTCTTCTTTCTTACCTCGACGTAGAAGGGAATTTAAGACTAAAGAACAGTTTGCACTGCTATTTACGAACCAAGAATGCTGAAGGTTTCCGCATAAGGAAACGGTTAATATAAAACAAAATCTATTTAACTCTATGGGAAACGAGTATTTCTGAAAAATTGGAAGCGAAATTAATAACAGCCAAACAACATAAACAATGTGTCAATATGTGAAGAAACACGGAATATCACAATATCATATAATCAAAACCACTGCAGAAGAAATGTCCTGGTCTCAAAAAACATTTCAAGCCTGAGCACACGAAATTAAAGATTCTCGCAGAAATAAAATATATACTAAACCTAAACAATAAAAAAATGAAGATTAATAAAGCATCACTTGATATTGAGGCTGAATTTTGAAAATAGCTTATTTTCTACTCGAATTCAATAACAAGTTTCTCTATTTTAAAAGAGTCAGAAACGCATCACTAAAAGGTGGGCTATATCACGCCTAAATGGCCGATGGAAACAAAAAGGTAGCCATCAAGAGCGTAACTCATACACAGGTATCACGATTAGATCCATTATGGTGAAAGTATTAATAAACATTATATTAACTATAGGGAAGCACCGTGGAGTAATGAATAGCGACTCGGATTGAGTAATCAGAGAGCAGAGTTCGAATTCCAGTCGAATCCATTACTTTCATTTACATGCTAATACTCTTGAATCCTCTTCTTCTCTCCTGTAAGTAGCAGGGCACAGCGGGTCCTATTTCCTTGAGTGAAAACTGGTCTACCGCAGGTCCTATTTCCTTGAGTGAAAACTGGTCTACTGCAGGTCTTATTTCCTTGAGTGAAAACTGGTCTACCTCAGGTCCTATTTCCTTGAGTGAAAACTGGTCTACCGCAGGTCCTATTTCCTTGAGTGAAAACTGGTCTACAGCAGGTCCTATTTCCTTGAGTGAAAACTGGTCTACCGCAGGTCCTATTTCCTTGAGTGAAAACTGGTCTACCGCAGGTCCTATTTCCTTGAGTGAAAACTGGTCTACCGCAGGTCCTATTTCCTTGAGTGAAAACTGGTCTACTGCAGGTCCTATTTCCTTGAGTGAAAACTGGTCTACAGCAGGTCCTATTTCCTTGAGTGAAAACTGGTCTACCGCAGGTCCTATTTCCTTGAATGAAAACTGGTCTACCACAGGTCCTATTTCCTTGAGTGAAAACTGGTCTACCGCAGAAAGAAATAGCAACCTATTACGGGGAAAAATCTGCCTCGTCTCGCATGTATTGAAAGATACATGATCGCCTGAAACTTACAGATTGACTATGTTCTCATGGTTTTATGGAAGTCGTCTTTTCAGCATTCAGTTTGATTTTTGCTCTAGTAAATGATGCAATGATGAGATGTCTTCAAAACGTTCTGAAAATTGCATACCTCTCTCTAAGAGAAAATTGTATACCAGTTATTTTGATCTCACAGCAGCGTATGCCTACCTCAATAGAAACTGCCTATTTTCATCCATTGGAAAAAGCCTGAAACCACTGAATGCATAGATTTAATAGAGGCATTTTTTTTGTTGTCCACAAAATCTTACAACGACACCAATACGTAAAAATCCCAAACATCATAAGAATTAGGACGAGGAGTAAATGAGAGTCCCAGTCTGTTTATTCTTTACTTAGAAGATTTCTTCCCAAACGGTCTGGCGCCCCTCCTAGATTCGGTGGAGGATGATATCAGATGAGGCCGAATGATTGAAAGACAATCAAAGATTTAGAAACAGTTTTTTAAAAAAATTCATATGTCAAAAATAAATATGATTTCAAAATTTAAAATATTAATATGGATTACATTTAATTGTATGCATGAGTCCCAGTATAAATAGTTATAAATAATTATTGATCGATTTTATCATTGTGATATTTTTATATTATATCATGTATTAAGAATATTATAATCATTGTCCGCAAATTGGAAGAGAGAGTTATCACTGATAATGTTCTGACTTCGAATCCGCTTTTATCACTTTTTAACATTTTGTCTGCTTTTTTTTAAATTTTCAAATGTACGAATACTGCTGCTACATATGGTCCAACGCTCCTGCTTTATATTCAAAGATTCTTGATAAAACCCAAAGACTAATCAGCAATATTATTGGCCCTGACCATTGCACCTCGGCTTCAGTCACTTTCCCGTCGCCGTAAGGTTGTTTCCCTGTGTTTTTACAAATACTTTCATGGTAACTGTTTTTATGAGCTCTTCTCTATGATACTTAGGCTTTTTGAATTTAAGCGCAATACTAGATTAAGAAAAAAAACTCTCATCGGTTTTGTTATAGTGGAACACATCTATTCTATAGTTAATAGACTCTCCGACCTATAATAAGGAGGAGTAGTAAGAGTAACGAGGGAGTCGCTCAGTGGGTCGGTCTGAGTTCAGTCTGAAGTCAGACGACCGGCTGATCGGTTGAACTCTCTGCCTTTGGGCGGGGAGGAACCCGAAAGAGGCTACGCCGAAGAGCGGATTCTCTTTCAGGGAGGTAAACCGACCCTGAACCCGTTTATACGGGTTCAAAGGGCATATTTTTGGCTGAGCTTACGGGCTCGGAGATCCCACGTTAAACCGGCCTTGTGCCACATGATGCCCTCGTAGTGGGGTGTTGACTAAATACCGTCGCTCAGTGGTTCGGTCAGTCAGTCGATGCCAGACGACCGTTAGTCGGATACTAAAGTATCAGCGACCGCAACTAGATTTTCTCTGCGCCATTACCTATTATATCAAGTTTCTAACGTTTTGTACATCGAACCTATTTTAGGACCGACTTAGTACAAATACAAGCCTCCACTGTGAAACCACTCCATAACAGGTTTATATTACCGGAAGTTGTATGCTATCACTTTCGCACTTATCGCTCATGGAACTTCCGGCTCCATGCTTTCCAGCCAACTTTGATCTTAAAAATTTAAATGCAATTCTTATCTACTGTCTTTCTGATTACTCTTCTTTTGTTCTCTCCTCAGTAATGCTTCTGTTTTCTAATGATTTCATATCCAGAGGGTCCTTGTGTCTTAGCGGCTTTACTGTCTTACAAGGTGTACATTCGATTAAAAAAATGTCATTTTTTACGGAAGCATGGTAAATATTTCGTGCAAACATGTGGGTTAGATTTCGGCCAGTGTAAGATTATGGGGAACCTATAAGTAATAACTCATTATGATACCAAGTTACATAGAATTCAGATGAGGCATTCACGATTGATTCCTCCGCATGAAGTCACCATGACTCCGATCGATTAATCGAGTTTCGAGGTTTTGGAACAGGTTGACATAGTATAGTGTTGCAGTGTGCTTATATCCGTGTCTAAATTTAGATGTAAAAATAGATCAAGGGGTTGATCTTGTTAGAAAAAAGAAACAGCGAGGAGAAAAAAAAAAACAAAAACAAAACGTTATTTTAACCAATATCTCCTGACGTTAGTTTAAACTGTCGTCTTTTATTAAGTTGTTGATGTACAGATATTACTTAAGTTCAAGACGCTTGTCACTTGTATAGTTAGGTGTTTGTATTATCGTTGTACATTGTACATTGTACAATATCTGTATTAGCTGTGATTATAACCTGCAAACAGTTTAACAAATAATCGTATATGTTGTCTGCAAACGTAACATTAAATATGCTCATCAAAATGAGGATTTTCTCAGCATCGCTTAGATTTTGGAACAAGGCCGAAAGTATGGCGCGTCAAGTGGCTCAGTCGTAATTGTTCTAGCAAGACAAGCTTACAAATCATTAAACCACCTCAAAGTGCTCTTTGATTTTCTAAGCGTACCTTATATATGGCACAAGGCCGAATATACCGAGCACTTACTGAGGGTCTAACACACTACTCAGTCGTAATTGTTCTAGCGAGACCAGCTTCCTAACCAAGACACCGTAGCAAAGTGTTAATTTGATTTTTTAAGCATATCATAATCATGGCACAATGCCGAATATATGGGACACTTAGTGAGGATCAAACTCACTAATCAGTCTTAATTGTTCTTGCGAGACACACTTGCTAGCCATGACACCATGTCAAAGTGTTCTTTGATATTTTAAGCGTATCTAATGGCACAAGGCCGAATATATGGAGCACTCATTGAGGATGCAACTCACTTCTCAGTCGTATGTGTTCTAGTGATACAAGCTTGCCAGCCATGACACCATATCGAAGATCTCTTTGACCATCTAAACATATCTTAAGTATGGCGCAAGGCCAAACGTATGGAGCGCTCATTGAGGATCGTACTCACTGCTCAGTCTTAATTGTTCTAGACAAGGTTGCTAACCACGACACTATTTCGAAGTGCTCTTTGATTTTCTAAGCGTAGCTTATGTATGGCACAAGGCTGAAAATATGCGACACCAAGTTAGAATCCAACTGACTACTGAGCCACAATTGTTTTAGCGTACATGATTGCTAATCATGGCAACATGTCGAAGTGCTCTTCAATATTCTAAGTGTAGTTATGTTTGGCACAAGGCTGAAATTATGGGGAACCCAGTGAGAATCCAACTCACTACTACTGAGGTGCCCAAATCTACCCATCAAATTGTTCCGTTTCATAATATTAAAAGGATTTGTCTGTAAACTGGAGTCCCCGAAACCGTTTATTTTGATTTTACTTCATCCAATACAAGGCCCAAGATACACTCAAGTCGGAGCGAGATTATTATAAGTGCTGTAAGAGACGATATTAAGAGGAAGCAAAGAGTGCATATTAGGGAGGATATATAGGATAGATATTTTAACTTAGGCTTGAAGAGGTTCAGATTATTATGAAACTTTCTCTCCGGAGTCTGTTCCACGAAGTAACAGTTCTGTCAAAGAAGCGTTACTTACCAAAGAAATATGAAGAGAATATGGATGATATTACGCCGTGAACATGATATGGCGAGAAATAGACGCTATGGCGAGACATGAATGTCTGAACTGGCGATACTAATCTGTTGTCTTTTCCTCAATCCTCCCTATACTCAATCTTCTCTACCCCTTTTCCTTCCTGTAAGGCCCTGTGTAAGAGTGACATTTCCCCGTTGCTTGGTGTGAAATAATTACTCCCCCCCGCTCCAAAAGATCCTGAATAATTTGTTTAGTCCAATACTTATATGTATTACTTACAGTCAGTGTAAATCATACAACCTCTTATCCACTACTCGCACACCATCGGGGACAGTAGCCTCGAAGTTTTAAAGCCCTGGTTCATGAATTTATTGGAATAGTAATTGTGTGGGATTATTAGGGAAGGTAAAGTAGTAGTTACCTTATGCCATCAGGTTTTAAATTCGAGGTTATCGGACACCTAGATTGGGTACCAGCCAAGATTAGCAATATCATTCAAGACTGTTATCAACCCATAGTTTGAGTCTAGGAGAGATAAAGTTATTTCACAATTGAACTGGCTATATGTAATCGTAATATTGGACTACGCTAACAGTTCCTTTTCTCGCAATATTATTGGTCCTGATCTGGCATCTCGGTTTCAGTCACGTACCCACCGACGTAATGTAACTTACCTGTGCCGCTTCGATAAATATGTTCTTGGTAATTATTACAGTCATTCCTCCATAGTAGCTAGAGTTTATGAAATTTAAGCACAGTATTAGATAAGCGACATGGTATCAGAAATTTACAATTGAAATGGCTAGATGAAACCGTAAGTTCTATGCTAACAGTTTCTTCTCTCACACTTCTTGCTTGTGGAACTCTCTTCTGGTTTTTTACTTTCCAGTCAACTTTGATCTTTAAAAATATAAATGCAATGTCAGTCGTTATCTTCTGTTTAAATTCATGTTCATTTATTGTTCTCTGTCCTTAATAGTGTTTTCTTTTCTTCATATCCTCTCACAATCAGTGACACTTTGCGTCTTAGTGGCTTTGTTGCCTAGCTTGGGGTGTAATATAAAAAAAGTGTATACCCAAATGACATTAATGCGAAAGTGAACGCAACACAATTTTTATTTGGATCTCCTTGTTCGCTTTCAATGATGATAACTGTTACTCTACAGGCTCGCCTCGATTAACCGAAAATACAAGTTTTTATTTATTTATTTGTTTCTCCACCATAATGTGTCCATTTTAGGATTATTCGTTTCAACTGCTGGCTTTCAAAGTTCAAAGATCGATAAACGCCAGTTGTAATTTAATCTTTAAAGTATGAGTAAGAATACGACAATTTTATTACAACCATAACAGATAAAGGGTTTAGAAGCTAAGTATTGAAATTGTGAAGTTTCTGCCTCGTGTGGGAATAGCGCAGAGGAATGCATCGGATGTTCTGCTTGAAGGGAGGTGAGGCTTTTCTTTTTTTTTTTTTAGGCGAAGAGCTCTGCTCGATGCGGAGTTAGGTGCTACGTACAGCAATCCAGAATTCTCGCTCTCTTGGCGACTAGCGGCGAACTGTCACTCAAGACTGGCGTACAAAACGGGCCTGGATGATTTGTCAGACCGAGATCGATGGGGCGAAATCGAATTACTGGAAGAAATGACTGCGCAGGCTTTCCAATACCGGCTGGTTGTTGGCGTGTTGACAGCTCACATCGCGCCCTTTCGATTCCAATTGGATTTCGCCTGGGTGTGCGACAATTTGTCTCCCACATGGATTGGAGTGAAACGAATGCTGCATCTCATTCTGCGAACGATAGCTAAATTGATAGTATAGAAAACGTATTTGAAGGTGATCCCCAAAACGAATATCTTCCTCATGATCTTATTTAAAATATAATCTTAAGGAGAAAATTCATTGTGACAGAAAAAGTCTCATGTCACAGATATCGGCAAAAATTAGTTTGGTCTTCGTAAAAATAAGCACCATATTAAAAATTTCCTTCTGGAAGCTATGTAACGTTTTTACGTTACATAGCTTCCAAAAGGAAATACTTTTTTTTTTCTGGAAACCACTTCCGGTTCGGCTAGAAAATTTTTTGGATAATAATTGTAGCACCCGACCCTAGTATTTTTTTAAAAGCTTTTCCACAAGCCCATCTTTATTTTGTTTTTATCTCCATATATAATTTCTTTAAGCGGGTTCATCAGCCATAAAAATTACATTATAAAATCCTTTCCCTATTTCCGCCTTCTCCTTGTTCGTAGAAATGCTTGCTTCCTTTTGCCAAAATCGATGGGACGTAAAAAACATAGCAGCTGTAACAGAAAAATTGTCCAAATCATTATTGTCCATCCCACAAAATGTTTAATATGTAAAAAATGCACTAAACTAATTGAGTTTCATTTTTCAGGTTTTTCACCTAGCCATTTTGACACCATTTGTCGTAAGAATCACGGCTAAACAGGTTAAAATCGTTTTTTGTCTGACCCACTGTCTTCTCAAATGAGCAATGGTGTGAGGAAAAAGGATCATTCAGGCCTTCAATAATGGTACCAACATTCATACTCTGGCTTCCATCTTCAAAGTCCCTTCAAGAACCGCCATGAGTTTAAAGAAGACGAAACATTAGTGAGATAAACTGGATTAGGCGGTCACAACAAGAAGAGGGATTATGATTTCCTCTTAGAGCTAAACGGATTCATTAAAAAAAAACACTACTCAATCGATAAGACGTTTGATACGTGAGAGGGGAGTTTCAGTCCAAGGATCAGTTGGAAATGAAGTCTTACGTGAACCGTCTGAGTAACTTGTTATTTCAGGACAGAAAGGTAGAAAGTTAGAAAGGGCGAAGATCATTTTGAATAGGTTGAAGAATGATCCTGGAATATATATATATATATATATATATATATATATATATATATATATATTTATTTGAACATCATTTCAGTTCTTCATGAGCTTCTGACCCTTAGCTTGCTCAATTAATGATGAACGTGTCATTTTCGTTTATGATCGATCCAATCACGATTCTTCCGTTAAGCTTGCAGAGTAATTATGTATTCGTATTGCTCAAAGTAGGGTGTAATTGTTTTGTAAAAACCTCTAAGGAGAGATTCCAGTAAGATGTATTTAATCATTTCTAAGATTAAAAATGGTTCAGATCTAATAATTGTACAATTTTGTTGTTACAGGACTTGGGCAATTTTGCTGTTACACACGGTATTTAGTGCCTAATGCGTTATGAAACATTAAGCATTTCTGTCTGGGACTAACAGCCAGGCATATAACGTGTATGGTGAGGTTTTGAGCCATCTCTTTTGGGAAAAATATGCTTCTGTGCCGTTAAATGGAGCAATTTTCTTTACCGTGTGCAGTTTTAGCATAAAAATTTCCATTGTTCCATATATATATATATATATATATATATATATATATATATATATATATATATATATATATATATATATATATATATATATATATATATATATATATATATATATATATATATATATATATATATATATATATATATATATATACCTTATTTCCCTTTTTTTTCCTTTTTTTTTGTGTGTGTGTATATATATATCTAAATATGTCTGGGTGCTTATGTATTATAATCTGATTGTGTTTTTGTTGTTTTGCGCGTGAGTTTAAGACCACATTCACACACTTTTAGAATAAAAAATATATATACATGTATTGTCAAATGACCGGATATACTGTAGCGTCTTGTCGAACGTAATTTCAACGAAGAAATGAATTGAATAAACATATATTTTTTTTCTCAATAATTCTGTAGTTTTTAAACTTAATAATGATTAAATTTGGATTTTAAAATTGCCAGTTTTTAATTTTAATATTAAATTTTATCATATAATTTTATAATTATTGGTTAGTATAAATTATTTTTAATATTACACGTATTTTAAAGATCTGAATAGCTATTATAACATGATTTCGTTGTCAAGCTTTTGAATCTTTCTATACTTCGTTTTTGATTGGTTATTCTAGCTTTTGTAACAATGTTTCCCCCTAGTGTAGGATCGTTAATTAATCTGAAACTTTTAAAACCATTTGTTTTATCTTCAACATCATCACTTGATAAGACACCGAGTGTGTTGAAACAAAATGGCTATTTTTGTAGTGATTTTATAACATACTTACGTTATAATTTTTTTATAAATAATAATTATATATAATCGACTCTCCCGTCGCGTTCGACGTATGAGGGTCAGGCCGATAAGTCCCCAGGAAACCGACATCCCGACACCGGCACATGAGATTTAATTATAGTGGTGAAGGCCTCGTGCAGGACCAGCCACACTTTTTGGAGGGACGAATACAGAAACCTGGTGCACCGAATGCATGCCATAAGGTTCCCAAACGACCCTCCGCAGGTTTTGAATTCAGAGTTGTCCTTCTCCTAGACCAGTTGCCATCCAAGGCTATAGAACCCAGTCTGTCCTGCTATTTTACCCATAGATGGAGGGAGATAAAGAGGATACATACCTTTCCCAAGTAAGTGAATGTAATGGATTCGACTGGAATTCGAACTCGGCTCTGCGATTCCTCAATCCAAGCCGCTATCCACTGCTCCACCGTGCCTCCTCAAAATATATATCTCAAAATGACCACATTGGAAAAGACATATAGATATAGTCCTTGGTATGACAATGAACTACATCCGGCAGCAAGGCCTCTAACATTTTAGGTTTTGAGGAGCGTGGAATCATCGCTTAATTGTGGTTGTTCCAAGATCCCCTTTGACTCGATGTAGTGGCACCCGTTAGGGTCCCATTCTTGGTAAATAGTGAACGAAAACAAAACACTATGAGTAAAAATACTAGCAATATATTTTATATTAAAAGATAAATTACCATCAATACATATTTACAGTAAAATTAACAATGCATTTTAAAAGCAAAATGAGCAATAATACATTTTATCGCAGATATAATAGAATTACTAACAATACATTTTATCTGAAGATGAAGGCACATATTTAGTTGAGCCCATAAAATTGTGTTCAAAATATTTGATTATTAAATGACACAAAAAGGTTGAATTGCCGCTAAATAAAATCAACCAAACTAAACTAAACGAAAAAACATACGAGTTTTTCAAAGCGGAACTAATTTGCCTGTGTAACGAAGGGTCAAGCGAACAATATTTATCCCTTTAGGACTTCCATATATTAAAAAAAAAAAATGAAATAGCATATATCAGGGAGTTTTATTCTCTACAGCCCATCATTTCCCGTCTACGTTAAATGTGTTTTCCGTACGATAAATGGAGTTAAGCAACTTCGAGTCTAGTAGAAATCTAGATGGGTGACCGCTTGGGAATACCAGGTGCTGTAAGTTTGAATGTGCAGGTGCTGTAATCGCTCGGGATTGTTAATTGGGGAGTAGAGTTCTAATTCCAGTTGGGTTTGTTACGTGCAAACGCTCTCGGGAAAGGTATGAAATCACTCCACTTCCCCCAGTTATGGGTTAATTAGTAATACTTGTAGCACTAAAACATTATTATTTAAAAAAAAAATATTACAATCTAAAAACATCTTCTGGCTTTAAATAACATGCAATGGGTTGATAAGGCGTAAAAAAGCGAATAAATCAAGCAGAAAAAACTTTCTGTCTCTAGCTTGGAGAGAACAGGTGATCTCGTAAGAAATTTAATTTTGTATAAATCATTGGAATTATAGATATTTACTTGGGGAAATGTTTTAGGTCGAAAGAAAGAAGACGCTATTTTGGTGACAAGGAAAGAAAAAAAAATGATAATTTATGTTACAGATGGATTCTTTTGCTACTTATCTTACATGCGTCACGAAAAAAAATCAAGCTAAGATCAAGATAATCAGCGTTGGACTAAAGTTTCTCCATTATCTATTGTGCATACATTGAAGATCGTTGTTAATTAAAATCTTATCTCTGGGAATTACAGTTCCATTTTCGGGAAACAGGAAGACGCACTTATGTTCCAGGACAGAAAAAGTACAAGAGTTAATAATGGCGAGGTTCTATTTCCATCTGGCTATCCTAGACGAAGGCCACTGCTGACCCCAGGGTCACCAATTAAGAAATTCTTGTCTGGATGTGGATCGTTCTTTAGTTGGACACCTGGCCAGTCCCCTCCACATATCCGTGTTGAAATCTGGAGTGATTATTCATTCAGGCGTACTGGAGTCTGGGGCTAGTGAGATCTGGCGGAGTGCATCTATCTCTAGATCGAACCACAGCTGACGACCCCCTGCTCGAATGGTCACCTCAGCCACAGAGACGTAGCTGCTGATTCCATGACTGTGAGCCTCCGTTCTGGCCGTTGATTCCTTTTTTTGGAAGCATTTCGTCCTGCGAGGTTTTCAAATCGCCACAGTGCCTCTACCTATGGAGCCCAGTCTACCCCGATTGTGCTATGCTAGATGACAGTCAAACCTTTGAGAGTCTCTTAATCCTGCTGGGTGGTCTATCAACCGTCCATACCAGAAAAGCCCGATGGTGGAACCAGCTTTACTCGCCAATGACCTGACCCTGCAGCAGGCAGGACTGGGTTACATTCAAAATGACCACATTGGAAAAGACATATATAGTCCTTGGTATGACAATGAACTACATCCGGCAGCAAAGCCTCTAACTTTTTAGGTTTTGAGGAGCATGGAATCATCGCTTAATTGTGGTTGTTCCAAGATCCCATTTGACTCGATGTGGTAGCACCCGTTAGGGTCCCATTATTGGTAAATAGTGAACAAAAACAAAACACTACGAAGGTATTATAGATTTTTATAGTAAAAAATACTAGCAATACATTTTATATTAAAAGAAAAATTACCAATAATACATATTTACTGTAAAATTAACAATGCGTTTTAAAAGCAAAATGAGCAATAATACATTTTATCGCAGATATAATATAATTACTGACAATACATTTTATCTGAAGTTGAAGGCATATATTTAGTTGAACCCATAAAATAGTGTTCAAAATATTTATATTTCGATTATTAAATGACACAAAGAGGTTGAATTACCGCTAAATAAAATCAACCACACATACGAGTTTTTCAAAGAGGTACTAATTTGCATGTGTAACGAAAGATCAAGCGAACAATATTTATCCCTTTACGACTTCTGTATATTAAAAAAAAATAAAATGAAATAGCATATATCAAGGAGTTTTATTCTCTACAGCCAATCTTTTCCCGTCCTGTGAGGTTTTCACATCGCCACAGTGCCTCTATCTATGGAGCCTAGTCTACCCCGATTGTGCTATGCTAGATGACAGTCAACACCCGTGTAAAGTTTCATCAAACCTTTGAAAGTCTCTTAATCCTGCTGGGTGTCTTATCAACCGTCCTTACCAGAAAAGCCCAGTGGTGGAACCAGGTTTAATCACCAATGTCCTGACCCTGCGGCAGGTAGGACTGGGTTACATTCCTGCCGCATGGTCAGTTGGTGGTTGGTTAAACCGTTTCCTCCCAGTAGGTATTTCTGATGGCGATGGTAGCTTGATACCCAACAGGATTAATAATCAATGTCTATGGAATTATAAAGCGCGATGTAAATCGTATTTATCGTTGAATAAAGGCTAATAACATATTTAGCTCTATACTAAACACATAAATTAATATTTTCTTGGCGGTATATCAATAAATACTGAGGTCGAATTAAACACGAGCAGATGTGGTTGCTCTGTTAAATATTATCTAATTTCCTATATGCTAGTGAATGTTGGGCGTTCGCCCCACGAATGTAGAAGATACATTTTTTTAACTTTAGTAATATTCAAACACTACAAGAGACAAAATCAGAGCGACTTATAGTAAAATGTTACTGTATCAGGTATATTAAAGGGAATGTTATGAAGATATGTAGAACAGATGGCGGTTGATCCTGGGATTGAAGAGGTTGACAATGTAATAATTGTGGAGAGAGAACAAAAAAAAAGAACAGGAATTAAGAAAACAGACTATAAACAAGACAGATGCGGATGTAGAGCCTCCATCGATGAGTTTGGTTTGCATCCTCTCTCCTGTCGTCGTAGTACCGGCCACTTTCCACGGCATGCAGCCATTAACGACATCATCAAAAGAGGTTTGGATGCAGCTGGGTTCCATTCCCAAATCGAACCCATAGGCCTCGACCGCGGTGATAGAAAACGGCCGGGTGGCATTACCATTTTCCCTTTTAAAATGGGGAAGTCGTTGATTTGGGATGTGACCTGTGCGGATACATTATCAACCGGTAATTTGATCAGGTCCGCGGTTGAGCCAGGATCCGTCGCCCGGGACGCAGAGATGAAAAAAAAATAGTTAAATATTCTTCTCTTGCTGATAGATTTTTTTTTACTCCTGTGGCAGTGGAGACTTAAGGGGTTATTGACCCTCGTTCGATGGCGTTCCTTCGGAGGATTGGCGCGATTGCGTCTCGATTAAGGGACGAGCCTCGCGAAACGGAGTGGCTCTTGCAGCGTGTCTCACTGGCCATCGTTCGAGGTAATGCTTTCTCCATCATTGCGGCTGGCAAAGGATAGCAAAAAAATTGTTTATAGTTACGTTGTTCTGGAATTGTCATCAATGGTCAACTGAACTTGTTTTTTTTTTTTCAATATATAAACTTGATTGACAATAAAGATTAACATTGGATTTAGATTTTTGAAGAGCAAAGCTAATTGGAAAGGCAAGAGACCGGAAGAGAGTCAGAAGAAACTGTTAACATAGAACTTACGGTTGAATTGAGCCATTTCAACTCTAAAATAAGGAAACCTTTCCAACAATCTAGTACCGCGCTTGAATCCATATCGTAGCAAAAGGAACAGCTCATCAGAAAAAATACCATTTATAGAAAATGCACAAAAAGACTATGTTGCGGTGGTGAGAAAGAATCTCTCTCTCTCTATATATATATATATACCAGAAGCAGCAAACCAGATGTGACGGTAATATTCAATTCATAGAAGAATGACATACTTCATTCTATGAAGGTTTGCTAAAACAATAGAGTCCTCGTAAAAGTAGTAACATTTTTGTCATTTAAAGCGAGAGAGGGGGTAGGTACTGTAGTAAGCTGAAATGGAGGAATATTTAAGACGCAGAAAAGAGTACAAAGAAGCAAATAAAATAATGTCATGCGCCATAACAAAACTTCGATCGAAACAAAAGAAACTCCAAAATTAGTCATAAAAATAACCAAACTGCATTAGAAAAAAACCCCCCAAAAAAACCCTTTAGGCACTTCATTAAAATTCAAATATAAAAACGTCGGGAAAGGGGATGTCTTTGTCTCTTGCGACGGTTAACATTAGAAGATAGAATTAAAATCAGACAGGAAATTTAAATCTTGCATGGTACCAAAAATATATATTGGAGAGAAAAAAAAATGTTCATTTCTGAAAGTTATGTAAAATATTTGCACGTATTCAGAATAGTTTCATATTTTAATTTAGAATATGACAGCAGGTCAAATTTTCAAAATCGGGGTCATCAAGAGGGTTTCAGTGGAGCTGCTGGCCATCATTCTCCATTGTTGTTTCCCATATTCACCATCGCTGTGCACTATGGCAGGAGCAAAGTGTGTTGATGGTTTGAGGCTGTGGCATTATCTTTTTTTTACAAGAGTAATATTTCTATTTTTAATTAAGGTTTATAATTTAGCGCTCAATTTTGTTAGTTGGTTTACAAGTTCTACTACCACGCACACACACACACACATACACACACATATAGATACGCACACTCACACGTACACACACACACACACACACACACACACATATATATATATATATATATATATATCAACGATGAAGTTTCGGCTGAGTATAGTTTTCCACTTATCATTTTCATTGATTTTTTGTCTTCTACAGATATATAGATATGTGTGTAACGAATGGACGGCCGCAATTTTCGACGGATTTGCACTAAAATTTGCATGCACATGTTCAAAGTTAGCGGGAAGTCCAAGACCGACTTTGCATTTCCCAATAGTGGAAATAATCGATTTTTCATGCTTCTACGGCAGTTTTCATGTAGTTTGCGGCTATTTTCTACTGGCCAGAGTGAGAGCCTATAGCTGGTTGCCACGAATAGGCAGGAAGATTCTATTGGCCAGCGTGAGAGCCAACAGATGACTGACACGAATGTTAACTAGCATGCAAAAAAAAACAAACTCGATAGCTGCATTCGTCACAAGTGGGAAAAATTTAAATCTGCATGGCACTTTACTCAAATTGGCTCATTCTCTTGCTTAAACTCAACGTTGATTCTGATTCCGCAGAACTGGGTTGAGTGTGAAAAAGTATTTGTTGTTAACATTCTTTTTTCATTCGGTTTTTCCAGTTACGAGTCTTTTTTTAAAGCTGATCGTTTTGTGTTCATTTTGCTTAGTTCTTTTTTCGTAACAGATTTAATGTTTAGTATAGAGCTTAGAAAAAATTCGCAGTGTACGATAGGCAATAAGTAAAGCATGTATTAACATCAGCACGGCAAAGAGCACTCCTTTAAAGGCAAGGAAGAGCAAAAATATTTTAAGTCAAGTGATAGCAATTTCTGTATGAGTCGTACAATTTTTGAATCAAGCACAGGCAAAACCGGGCCATGCTGCTAGTATATATATATATATATATATTATGTAAAAAATGCAAATTATCACAGTCTCTGTATACATGCGTGTATAGATGTGTGTATTTGTCTCTGTGTACATATGTGTGTTTTTGAGAGAGAGAGAAAGAGAGAGAGAAGGGGAAGAAATGTATTGGCTCCCTTGTACACTTAGATAAAAAGAGGGAGAGATCGGGCCATGCTTCTAGTATATATATATATATATATATATATATATATATATATATATATATATATATGAGATCAGAAGATTGTGCTCAAGTATGAAACGCACTATTACCTGTGTTGACTGCAGTGTCAACTTTTATATTTACACACGATATTGATCACTTTTACCCATAAGTATAGCATAGCGTTAAATTATATTTTTCTTTCACACACACAAATATATATATATATATATATATATATATATATATATATATATATATATGTATGTATGTATGTATAATTATTAATTAAAGAATATCAAACACTTACTCTTTAAATAGTAATTTTGCTCTGTCGTTGGACATAGAGATATCCCTGATATATATATATATATATATATATATATATATATATATATATATATATATATATACATGAATCATTCATACAAAAAAAAGAGATGAGTGAAGTTAATGATATAAATGGCGAGAATATATCTTCGCAAACAAATTTATTAAAACTACATTAACCCACGAACCTCTAGATGAATGTTGTGATCCCTGGTTTTGAATAAATTCAACTTGTATAAAGTTTTTTTTTTTTTTTGCTAGTACTTACATCCGTTCATACAGACATCATCAGGCATGGAAATTGATTTGTTTTGTTTTTTTAAATACATCCAAGTAGTAACGGACACGAAAGATTAGATGTGAATCGAAATATGTTTTTTTCAGAAATCTGTTATTGTTAACAACGCTAAGGTTGAATTTTTTGAAAATTTAAGAGTGCGTTTTTTTACTAATATGGTAATTGGAGAATTCTTTTGTTGTATTATTTTTTATATATGAAGAAAAAAGAACGACAAAAACACAATATTTAGCCACTTTCATTTATTATGTATTAAATTAATATCAATTAGCATCTTTCATAATTTACCTTGACTTTCACAGTCAGGTTAAATATGTATTTGACTGTTATGAAAATTAGCTCACGATATAAATACATTTTTCAATTAAATTCCCTACATTTCCCTTCTTATATATATATATATATATATATATATATATATGAAAATATATAGAAAATAGGAAAGAACTGGTTAGGTAAATAATCCAAAGTTCCTTAGTATTTTAGTTATTATTTTTAAAAAATAGTGCTCGATACAAAAATAGAACATGAATATAATTATTTATTTAAAAATATGATTCCAACTCGCGACATAAGAGGTCTCATGTTTCAAAACAAGAGCCGAAAACTTCAATATAATTATTTGAATTAAATTGAGTTAAAGTAAGCTCTGTTCCATCTTCAAGCGAAATTTTTTTTTTTTGGCATAACTTATTTCTGAAATTTACGTGTTTTAATAATTGAAATCAAAATTTCCATCGTAACATTATAAAGTTTCTAAATAATAATAGTAATCTATTAAACAATAGACATGAGTTAACGGTTTTTTGTAGACATCATCAAATTCGTGGTTTGAATAATTAGCTAATTAACAAGCATACAATATAATAACTTTTATAATCCATAGTCCAAATAAATAGTTTAAATATCCTACAAAAAAGATAACCCTTTATGAAGTCGACAAAAAACAAAAGTTACGGCAGTTTTTATATGAACAAATCCCTTTCATAAAGAGATAAAATAAATAAATAAATAAATAAATCTCCATAGACACGTAAGCCAGACTAGGCTAAAACATCTTCCGTTTCAAATTTAGACACCCCCACCTTACCTTGACTTGACATCTATGAAAGTAACTCTATACTGA
>CAHIKZ030004986.1:1812500-1825000 GCA_903632075.3 Acanthosepion pharaonis | reverse complement strand
GAGATAACTGAGACATCTAGAAGAGATATGACATGTAGAAGTAGAATCATCTACACAGGTGGAAGAAATAAAAGGTTCCGTTCCAAATTCCAATGACTTGAAAATGACCGGAGCGTACAACGGCTGAAACGTCTTGAATATGACAATGAAAAGTGTCCGAACAATGTAAATAATATAACTACAATATCTCATGTCAGAAATATAGACACTTCTGTCAGACTGTATACCACTTGGCATACCAAATATATAAACTAATTTATTGAATACAATTGTAGTGAACATGACTCTAAGCGAAAGTGTAATGATTATATTCATCAATGATAGTCAATAAATTCTTCTTTTCTCCTCGATTTGGATGAAGCGATTCCTTGAAATCTATATTCAATCTTTCGAAGGTTTGAGAGGCTTACATTAATATAGTTCCTCTCTCACAAATCTTGCTTTTCTACGGCATACACATTACAGTTTTTCAGTCACACTCTACTTCCGGTGTATAGTAGAATAATTTACTTGGCCTCATGAAGTGCCACATTCTTGATACTCCATGACATAGACATAGGGTTGCAGCATACCTACGGACGATAATGGGTATGTCCCCATTCACATAAATACAGTAGTTAATACTGTATGTTGGTCTTCAGTTAGAGATTCGTCTCCAGCTGAGCTAGTCGAACTCTCTACCTTCGGGCAGAGAGGAACCCAGACGAGGCTTTTTGACGGAGTCTATGGAGAATTTTTGCCTGAGCCTACGGGCTCGGATTCCAAACATTAAATTCGGCCTTGTGCCACATCTGACCGCGTGGGGCGGTTGGCAAATATCCTTCAGTTAGAGATTCGTCTCCAGCTGTGCTGGTCGAACTTACGACTTCCGAGCAGAGAGGATCCCCATTTCGAAGGGCTGTGTCTCGGCTCAGGAAACAGCTACACGAGCCCGTTTTATACGAGGTCTAAGGTGAATATTTTGCCAAGGCTACGTGCTCGGATACCCTACATTAAATTCGGCCTTGTGCCACATCTGACCGCGTGGGGCGGTTGGCAAATATCCTTCAGTTAGAGATTCGTCTTCAGCTGTGCTGGTCGAACTTACGACTTCCGAGCAGAGAGGATCCCCATTTCGAAGGGCTGAGTCTCGGCTCAGGAAACATCTACCCGACCTCGTTTTATACGGGGTCTACGGTGAATATTTTGCCAAGGCTACGTGATCGGATACCCTACATTAAATTCGGCCTTGTGCCACATCTGACCGCGTGGGGCGGTTGGCAAATATCCTTCAGTTAGAGATTCGTCTTCAGCTGTGCTGGTCGAACTTACGACTTCCGAGCAGAGGATCCCCATTTCGAAGGGCTGAGTCTCGGCTCAGGAAACATCTACCCGACCTCGTTTTATACGGGGTCTACGGTGAATATTTTGCCAAGGCTACGTGCTCGGATACCCTACATTAAATTCGGCCTTGTGTTGGAATTGGAGATCCGTCTCTGCTTCCATGTCAACTTTGATCTTCAATAATTTAAATGCAATGTTAATTGTTATCTTCTGTCTTTTTTATTTCTTGTTCTTTTATTGTCTTCTCGTTTAATAGTATATTTTTTTTGTATTCTCTAACACTCAGTACACCCCACTTCCGTCTCAGTGGCTATATTGCCTTCCGTGGTGTAAAATCATTTTTTTTTTACAAAAATCAATAACATGATAATAATTATGAAACTTAATCTTCTAAAGTCCTCGAATATCGGTCAAATGTTTGTACGGATTTATCGCAAAATGTAGGATTGTATTAAAGTATACAATTTTCTTCATGCTGATAAAAACGAAATGATCTAATTTATATGGAAATACATCAAACAAATCAATTTGAAGTGTTAGTCAAGTGTCATACCAAATATATAAACTAATTTATTGAATTCAGTTGTAGTGAACATGTTTCTACAAAGGCGGAAGTGTAACGACTATATTCATCAATGATAGTCAGTAAATACTTCTTTTCTCCTCGATTTGAAGGAAGCGATTCCTTGAAATCTATATTCAATCTTTCGAAGGGTTGAATAGCATTGATTATTTTGTCTCCTCCTCTTACAAATTTTGGTTTTTCTATGGCACACACAGTGCATTTTTCTGTTATTCTCTTTACTTCCTCGTGAGTAGGGAAAATAACTCGACCTGATAAAGTGCATCGTTCTTGATACTTCAGGGTGAAACAGATTATACGTCAGTTCTTTAAGGTCGGTACTTACGATATAAGTGCAATGTACTCTCGTTACCGCATCTCAGCATCCGTTTTTGATGCCCGGTCGATATCTGATACCACATTTGGAAGTGTGAAGTTCAATTCGCCAGCGATGAATTTTGTCGTTTTTAGTCTGAGAAAATGTATGCTTATTAATCGAAAATGTAGGATAGCGCATTTTTGGTCCGTGGCAAGAATAAAATATTTATCTTTTAGATAATGACTCTATTCCCTCACTGCTTCGATGATCGGGTTAGCCTCTTTCTCTACTGGAGTGTGGTAGCGTTCAAAAGGAGTTCTCGGCCGTTTTACAATAAGCCGACCTCTTTGATTTAATATCGCAACTAAGCTCAAGGATGTTTGCTCGTCTAGAGTGTGTACTACAAATCTTTCTGATTCCTTTTTCCAAATATTTAAAGGGATCTTTTATTTTATCAGGTAAGGAGAATATATTGTTGTTACTTAGCGATTGAATTTTATAAAATAGTTTGGATCCAAGCTGTAGTAAGCGAATGTTTCGACGATTCTCTTCTGAGCTTTCATATTGCCTGGTGGAAGGAGTTCTTGAAGAGGTCACATCTTTTCAGGTTCTGGTCTAACGGTCACTTTACTTACTTCATAGCCCAGAAGTTTTATTTTCCTTACTCTGTAGACACATTTATTCTCATTTAAAGTAAGACTCTACTTTTCAATGAGTTCTTGAAATCATGCCAAGTTTGTGTCATATTCGCTTTCATTAACACCACAGATGGTCACGTCATCTATATACGCGAATATTCCCTTTAGGCCTTCCTTTTCGATTATTTCATCCAAAATTCTTTGAGACCCAGCCACACGATTTATAATCCAAAACAGCAACCATTTGATATTATACAATTTCCCACTGGTTTCAAATGCCGTGCAAGGTTGGGTCTGCTTTACTTAGGGTAACTTGATGGTACGCACTTTTTAAGTCTAGTTTAGAGTACCGAATATACTTTGCTATTTCCGAATCCATCGTTGTAATCTTAGGTACAGGATCGGCATCTTTTAAGGTTAAAAAGATTTATCGTTTGAGAATATCTAACGTTTTATGTTCGTTTCGCGTCCTTAGTTACCACGACATGTTCTCTCCACGTAGATTCACTGGACTCAACTTTTTTTTTATTTCCTTCTGTATAAATGCCACATCTTCTCTAGTGTATCATCGGTATTTCACAGATATAGGTCTACAGTCAGGCAACCGATTTTGAAACAGAGGAGGAAGTGAAATCATTATGCTAAAGAGTTCGCAGAATTTTGTAGGTGGTATATCGCCCTCTTTCCTTTTGTTTTATTTTTTTGTACCAGCCTTGAAAATCTTGTCCAAGAATGACATCAGCACATAAATTACCCATTAAGGATAAATTAAATTTGTTTTGTACCTTTCTGTACCTACCGTAAGATCCGCTTTACATTTCCCTACTGTTTCCAATAACAACTCACAAGAAGCCATGATAACGTTTGACTTAATATCTGTCTATATCTCTGAGATGAGGTATTATGATTACTTACATTATTTCCATTATTCGGACTGTTATCTTCATCTTCATTGGCATATTCACAACGTTTCGGCCGTTGTATTCCCCGGCCTCCTTCAGGTAGAGTTAATAGTTCTAACATCTATTCCTATGCACTAAGCTATATTGGTGTCGATAAAACTGTGACTATTTCCCTATTTGTTCACGAGGCATTTTATCGTGGCTGTCGAAATTCTCTGTAACCCAGTGGTTAACTTGGCTATGACAGATAATGGAGAAGAAGTATTAAAACGACAGTCAGTCAGTTATGTGCCATGCGTGATACACGCTTAGGCGATCATGTATCTTTCGATACATGACTGACAAGGCAGATTTTTCTTGCAGTACGTTGCCATTTCTTTCTGCAGTAGACCAATTGCCATCCAAGTCTATAGAACCGGCCTGTTCTGCTATTTACCCGTAGCTGGCGGTTGGGAAGATAAGGATTCGTAACAAGAGTATCAGCACGTAAGTGAATGTAATGGATTCGACTGGAATTCGAACTCGCCTCTTCGATTCCTCAATCCGAGCCGCTATCCATTACTCCACCATGCCCAACATATAAATGAATACCTCACCGACTTTCAACCCATATATATAGCGTGAAGCAGTCAGGCCCTCATTTATTCAACGACACTACGGCCACACTTAATCATGGGAGTAGTCTGAGATGAGGTATTATGATTACTTACAATATTTACATTATCCTATCCTGTTATCCTAATCTTCATTGCTATATTCACA
The DNA here is from genome assembly GCA_903632075.3 of Acanthosepion pharaonis. NCBI lineage: Eukaryota > Metazoa > Mollusca > Cephalopoda > Sepiida > Sepiidae > Acanthosepion > Acanthosepion pharaonis. The sequence continues at coordinate 1,820,494 of CAHIKZ030004986.1, read as the reverse complement.
ACGTTTCGGCCGTTGTATTCTCCGGGCTCCTTCAGGTAGAGTTAATAGTTCTAAGTTCCAACCCCTCAGACGGAACTATCTTGATGCCGATAAAACTGTGACTACTTCCTTTATCTACTAGCGCGATAACTTTTTTTTCTTTGTTCACGAGGCATTTTACCACGGCTTCCGAAACTCTCTGTAACCCATTAGTTAGCTTGGCCATGACGGGTAATGTAGCAGAAAACTTATCAGTATATATATATATACATATATATATATATTAGTTTGGTGCAAAAATAATGACGTAATAATGTCGCTTTTTGACGTTACATCAAAAACGACATTATTACGTCATTAATTTTGCAACTAATATATATATATATATATATATATATATATATATATATATATATATATATATATATTGGAGTGGTCAGGCCGTCATTTGTTCAACGACACTACGACCAGACCTGGTCATGGGAGTAATGGTAATATCTATGAGATGAGGTATTATGATTACTTACAATATTTTACATTATTCAGACTGTTATCCTAATCTTCATTGCTATATTCACAACGTTTCGGCCGTTGTATTCTCCGGCTCCTTCAGGTAGAGTTAATAGTTCTAACGGCCAACCCCTCAGACGGAACTATCTTGATGTCGATAAAACTGTGACTACTTCCTGTATCTAATTATCTACGGTAAGTTTTTTTTTCTTTGTTCACGAGGCATTTTACCACGGCTTTCGAAACTCCCCGTAACCCAGTAGTTGCCTTGGCCATGGCGGGTAATGCAGCAGAAAACATATTAGTATTAAAACGACAGACTTTAGCGAAATGACCTTCCTTTTTGCAAATGTAGCAAATCGTTCTTCGAGCCGGACACTTACTTTTAGGGTGCCTAGGGACTCCGCAAAAAAAAAAAAAAAACAAAAAAAAAAACCACTTTTCTTTAAAAAGGGATTTGCTAGCAACGGCTGTCCGAGATTCTCCCTTCTTTTGATTTTCCTCTTGCTGAGAATTTAAAGCGTTAATCTGGGGTTTCGATACCAACACCGCTTGATAACTTGGTTTGGGTATCAGCAGAATAGGCTTCAGAATTTAGGATAGTCCTTTCCACACTTCACGCTTGATTTCCGGCTTCTGTGAGGCTGAGCGTTTCGTTTTCAAGAACTCTTTGTCGAATAGGAAGTGCGGATAACAGAGAAATAAACGCATCTCTAATAGCTTCCTCTTTGTAAACTTGAATCTTTGAATTTGCAGTCCTTTGCCAGAACGCGCAATGCTTGAAAATATTGATCCAAGGTTTTCCTAGCCTGTTGAGTTCTGGTTGCAAGTACATACCTGCCGTATATCTTACTTTTTTTCTAGGACGAAATCTCTCTTTAGAATCTTAAATAGCTTCTTTGTACATTCGCTGAACAGTTTGTATACACCAGACGACATAGTTTATAAACTACGCGTCGTCTGGTGTATACGTCTGGTGTATACGTTATTTAACCTATTACACGGGTGTCTGGGGCCTCCACAGAAAATAAAAACATCTTTCTTTTATAAGGTATTTGCTGGCAGCAGAGGTCTGAGAGCTTTCATCCAATTGATTTTTCCTCTTGCTGAAAAGTTAAGGCGTTAAACTGGGGTTACGATGCCGACGCCGACTTGTTTCGGTATCAGCAGAAAAGGTTTCAATGGTCAGGATAACTCTGGTTTCCGGTCAGGAATTGCGGACAAATCTTTCGCATATTACTAAAGATTTTTGAACTCTGGTTTCCGGCCATTTTTAAGTATGCATCGCACAGTGCTGGTCTCTTAGTGTGGGGTATTCGTTCGCACTAAGAAACTATAAGTACTTTTGGTATTTTTCAGTAGTTAGGTTAACTCTTACCATTCTTCGCGTTTGATTTTCAGATTCTTAAGGGTCAGCATTTTGTTTTTAAGAAATCTCTGTCGAATAGGTAGGTGTGGATATAAAGGACATCTTTTATAGCCTCCTCTTTGTAAACTTGAGCGGTAATATCTTTGAGTTTACAGTCCCCCGCCTGAAAGTGCAATGCTTGAATATTTTAGATCCAAGGTTTCCCTATCCTTTTGTGTTTTGGTTGTAAGTACATGCCTGACGTATATCTCAATTTTTTCTTGGACAAAAGCTCTATATAAAATGTTAATACCTTCTTCAATGCCAGTACATTCGCTGGAACGTTCGTATACAACAGATGACATAATTTATAGAATATCCAACTCCTCAACTCAATATGCCTGAGGATAATTAAAAATTAACGGTAAATATTTTCTCTGTACTGGGTGTCTTACTATCAGGATCCAGAATCTGAGGTACTAGTACCCTGTCTATGATGTAATGAATAGAATGTCGTAAACTCTAATTAGTTAAAATATCCACTACTATTTCTCTAGTTTCGTCTTCAGGGCCAGGAACAACTGCTATTTGTCTAGTGGAGAATTGCATATGGATGCCACACTAACTCAGTCTGTTCATTATCTATCTATCTATCTATCTATCTATCTATCTATCTATCTATCTATCTATCTATCTCTTTCATTTTGTTGATTATCTATCTGTTTATCTCAGTATTTCAATTATCTATTTACCAATCTACCTATCACAGTAAGTTTATTATCTATCTATCTATCTATCTATCTATCTATCTATCTATCTATCTATCTATCTATCTATCTATCTCTCTCTCTCTCTATATATATATATATATATATATATATGTATATTTTCAGTCTGTTCATTATCTATCTGCTTATCTCATTATGTCAATTATTTATCTATTTATCAATCTATCTCAGTATGAATATCCATCTATCTATCTATCTATCTATCTATCTATCTATCTATCTATCTATCTATCTATCTATCTATCTATATATATATATATATATATATATATAGGTAACTATACTCGTTTTGAAAAGCCTTCGAATTTTTGATTTGCCAATAATCAAATCAATCTCGAAGGAAAAATATCTTTTAAAAAAGAAAGAACTAAAAAACATGAAAGTCTGTCGAAAAAATCGCACAGATACAGGTTTGAAGCCCAAAGAAAAACCCCCGACACGAGTAAACAACTAACTAACAAAAGAGCTCAATACAACCGTAGAGCAGACCTAGATAAACCTAGTGAGCCAGACAAGCCTGCTCACCTAAGCGATCATCAGGGAAAGCCGGCTTCCTCTGACGATCCGTTTAGGTGAAACCTAGGTAGGTTTGTCTGGCTCATTATATATATATATATATATATATATATATATATATATATATATATATATATATATATATCATATATATATATATAATGTCTCTATTAATTATCTATGTATCTATCGATCTCTGATTGCTTATTTTCATCCGTATGTATATCATAAGCTAGTTTTGTCTGGCACATCGAAACAGAAATGGGGCACCAAATGGGAATCAACCCCGACGGCATTAGTGATTGCCTCATGATATCAGACAGATAATAGTCATACAATTTCACAAAGGAAATCAATTAGGGCGAATCAATGTCCAATTACTTTTAGAGGATTTCAGAATACACTTCGTTCTATATAGCAAGACAACAGGGTAAATCCTGGTGTTGTTTGTATGCAAGAGAGGCGTCGTCCTGCCAGTGACTCCATTCCACACAGAATATACGATTTCTATTAGACAAGCCTGAAGGAGAAGAGATAACGTCGGTATGGAAATGCAATACGTAAATCATTAGATATTGTAATAGAAAACATCTTTCACCAGTCAGTAAGACTGATTGTTTCAAATATAGTTACACATGGCTGTAAGGAAGACATCTGCTTAATCTTTTCTTAGACTCTACGCGTTTACAAGCACAGCTATAAAAGAAACGTGTTTACAACATTTAGACATACCGCACAACATCCCAAATCCTAAACTACTCATAGAAAGAAACAAGAAAACAGGACTTTTTCATTTGTTATATCCTGTTGCAATAAGAAGCAAATAGTTGAGAAAATAACAAAATGGAATGAGAAAATAATAATAATAATAATAATATACCGTTTACACTCGTGTATAAATCGACTTAATTAAAAAAAAAAAAAAAACAAAAAAACATGCCTGTGTATAGTACAAATGGTCACCGAACCTAAATGACTTTTAACCCCTTCAAAAACATACTTGTGTATATTCAGTCAGTTATGTGCCATGCGTGATAGACGCTTAGGGGATCATGTATATTTCGATACTTAACTGATGAGGCAGATTTTTCCCACTATCTATCTATCTATCTATCTATCTATCTATCTATCTATCTATCTATCTCACTCAGTTCATTATCTATCTATCTATCTATCTATTTATCTATCTATCTATCTATCTATCTATCTATCTATCTATCTCCGTTCATTATCTATCTATCTAGCTATCTAGCTAGCTATCTCACTCAGTTCATTATCTATCTATCTATCTATCTATCTATCTATCTATCTATCTATCTATCTATCTATCCCAGAAATGGCGGTAGACCAGTTGCCATCGAAGGCTTGAAGAAGAGGATTCATACAAGGGTATTAGCACGTAAGTGAATGTAATGGATTCGACAGGAAATTGAACTCGGCTCTCCGATTCCTCAATTCGAGTCGCTTGGATAAGAAACCTGATCAGAAAATCTCGTACTATACACGAGTATATACGGTAAGCTGGCCTAACTTTCCACCAAAAACCAAAGACTTGGAAGGAAAAAGAAAGCAGAACTGGAAAGAACTATAGTGTTTAGTAAACTTTTTTTTTCATTCTTATATGTCACATGTCTCTGCAGGACGTTGGTGATCATGACTCTCCACAATTTCCTCATCCTCTGTACCTAATAATACATTTTGTCTTGTTGCTATTTCCCTTAAACCTTATTCCGCCATCTTTTTACTCGAGCACGCTAGGTAGATTATGTGTTGTTTTACTCTGTTCGTCTGGACTCTCCTGGGAATATCAAATTCGTCAAGCCCCCCCCCCCACCACCACCACCACACTGTCCTCATGTTTTCCAGAACCCTCAACTCTCTCTACCTGATGACAGGTATTAGAGATTACTTTTGGTTCCATTTGTTTCTAAAAATTCGTCGTTTCTTACAAGTTCCTCCATGGTATTCGCAGCATCCTTCTGTAGTACAAACTATGGAGTTCCTTCAAGTCTGTTGTCCATCTTTGATGAGATTGTTCCAGCATGCACTGCCATATAGGAGGACTGATGTTAGATAACAAATTAGTATTTTTTCTTTTATTTTATACGAAATTTTGTGTTTGATATCGCTTTATCTGCAAGCATATTTTAATAAAAGTTTCTATCAATTTCAAGCGACGACTGTAACATTAAACCTTCACTCAATGAATGCAAATGGCTAAAATTATGGGAATGGGTAATTTTAGCATGATTATGACGTCGAGTGTCTGATCTATCTATCTCAGTCTGTTCCTTATCTATCTATCTATCTATCTATCTATCTATTTTAGTCTATTCTTTATCTCTCTATCTAACTATCTTAGTCTATTCCTTAACTATCTATCTATCTTAGTCTAGTCCTTTCTATCTATCTATCTTAGTCTAGTCCTATCTATCTATCTATCTATCTATCTATCTATCTATCTATCTATCTATCTATCTATCTTAGTCTATTCCTTATCTATCTATCTATCTATCTATCTATCTATCTATCTATCTATCTATCTGTCTATCTATCTATATATCTCAGTCTGTTCCTTATCTATCTATATATATATCTATTTATCTAGCTAGCTATCTCAATAGATAGCTATTTCACTGTTCCTTATCTACCGATCTGCCTAGCTATTTTAGTCTGTTTATCTATCTATCTATCTATCTATCTATCTATCTATCTATCTATCTATCTATGTGTGTTTGTATGCGTCTCTTGTGTGTGTCTCTTTATGTGTGTACATGTACCTTAAACCTGAATAAACGGTACGAAGCTGACAAATAGGCTTTGATTAGAATTATATTTTCTTTCCTTATCGCATTTGAATTCACATTGCAAATTCATGACTTGATGTCTTTCCTGTTCTCGAATGACCTTTAAGACTTAAAATAAAAATAAGTGCAAATAAGGAAGGAAGCAGAGCGACCACATAGAAAATACCTTAAAAGCTTCGAATATTTGCTGAACGCGAACTGATGAGGAGAGAGAGAGATGGAGAGAGAAAGAGAGAAAGACAGATAGAGTATGAGAGAGAGAGAGAGACAAAGAGAAAAAGACAGATAGAGTATGAGAGAGAGAGAGAGAGAGAGAGAGAGAGAGAGAGAGAGAGAGAGAGAGAGAGACATCGTTATCGCAGAAGAAAATAATCCCACAACTTAACGAAGGATAACTTCTTTTTTGCGTGCATACATTTTTAAATAATTGACTCTCTTTACCGTTCAGTTATCTTTTCCTCGGTGCAAAACCCAAGGTCAGGGACGTGTCTCATCAAACAGCGCCTTTCTTTTTTTCTTTTTTTTAAAGTGATTTAGAGCCAATAATTGATAAGAAATGCCTAGCGTTTGAAGTTTTATATACACTTATATTATATACGCCTAGAAATCGTTTAGTAAGCATTTTTTGTTATTGACAGATATATTTTTACCGCGTATCAACCTTTTTTTCAGGTTGTTTAAAACCAGAAAACATTTTTAGTTTGCAACGTGTACTTAGATATAATAATGCTGTACTCCTGCTAATTAAACCCATAGCTTGAGGTGAGAGGAAGTCGGTTCATATCTTTCTCAAGGCGATTTGTGCGTAAGTTAGCATAACGAACCCGACTGGAATTGAACCTACGCATTCCGATTAATTTCGGACCATTATCCATTTCACTACTCGTACAAGTTACTGGTATTTCCAAGTCCAAGCGGTCACCCATCTATGTACTGAGCAGGCTCGACGTTGCTTAACATCTGTGATCGTACGGGAGCCGTTATTTCCACGTACTTTGGCCATAAGCAGAACAAAGGCGGCTGCAAAAATAGGTATACTGTAAATATTTTACCAATATCATGTTTGTATAATCATTACAGTACGATCTGAAAGCAGGTTTTGTTTTTCATTACTGTATACCTAATTTTGCATCCCCCTGTAAACATTGGCATATATATATATATATATATATATATATATATATATATATATATATATATATATATATATATATATATATGTGTGTGTGTCTGTGTGTCAAATATGTGGTGCAGTTCAATTTATATTGCAATAGATCATTCATACAAAAAGTAGATTAGTAAAATTAATGATATAAAATGGCGAAATCGCTTCGCAAAATTTTTAAAGGTGCATTAACCTTATGAACCACTCGATGAATGTTATGATCTTTGTTTTTTTAAAGTTATAAGCTTTATAAGGTCTTTATTTAATAGGCAAGTACCTTCGACTGTACATTCAGTCATCTTCAGGCATGGAAATTATTTTGTTTTTGGTAAAATTTAGGTAGCATCCGAGACGAAAAAATATAATGAGAATCGAAATAAGTTTTTTTTTTTTTTTTTTTAATTTGTTATTGATAACGAATACAAACTTTTGGAGCGTGCAGTCGTAACGCTAAGGTTGAATTTTTTCGAAAATTGAAGACAGTGCGTTTTTTTACTAATATGGCAATTTGATAATTTTTTTGTTGTTGTAGGAGTTTATCAGTCAATGTGGCATGAACTAAATAGTTCAATAAATAGAGTAATGTCTCAGCTGTTATCCCGAAAATTTGCACGTCGGATCAGTTCTTTTAAAGCAAATATGTGGTGCAATATATTTTTGTATGAATGATCCATTAAAATCTATCTATCTATCTATCTATCTATCTATCTATCTATCTATCTATCTTCTTTTATTCCTTATCTATCTATCTATCTATCAATCTATCTATCTATCTCAGTCTGTTTCTATCTATCAGTCTATCGATCCCTGCCTGATCGGATCTATCTATCTATCTATCTATCTATCTATCTATCTATCTCTCTCTCTCTCTCTATATATAT